>JAKUCV010005159.1:105563-178612 GCA_028386065.3 Turnera subulata
AACATACTTACCCGCCAATGTATCCATGGTATCAGTTTGGCGGATAGGTAGAAAATGTGCCGATTTTGTTAATCGATCAACGATGACCCAAATAGCATCATGCTGCCTCCGAGTCACCGGTAAACCAATTACAAAATCCATAGCTATCATCTCCCACTTCCACTCTGGCACTGGCAAAGATCTCAACTTCCCTGCTGGAGTTTGATGCTCAGCCTTCACCTGTTGGCAAGTGAGACATCTTGCAACATACTCTGCTACATCCTTCTTCATCCGTGGCCACCAGAAATGACTCTTCAAGTTCTGATACATCTTGGTGCTTCCAGGATGCATCGCATAAGGCGTCATATGACCTTCTTCCAAGATCTGACTACGCGGATTGCTGACATTGGGTACACATATCCGTTCCCCAATCATCAGTGCTCCATCATCAAGTATACGGAACTTATCCTCTTTCCCACTCTTTACTCTTTCCTTAAGCTTGACTAAGTCAGGATCTCCATCTTGTAACTCCACTATCCACCCTCTTAGATTAGACTTGACACTCATGTGTGCCAGCAAAGCTCCTGTATCATCCACTGTCAAACCGACTCCCAACTTCCTTAACTCGATAAGTGAGGACATCGAGTAATTAGTGGAAGCATCCTCTGGTTGTCTCCGGCTCAAAGCATCGGCAACCACATTGGCCTTTCCTGGGTGATACTCGATAGTACAATCATAGTCATTAAGTAACTCCACCCAACATCTCTGTCGTAGATTAAGCTCCTTCTGAGTCATGATGTACTTAAGACTCTTGTGGTCAGTGAAAATCCGACACTTCTCTCCAAATAAGTAGTGTCTCCAAATCTTCAGAGCCAAAATCACAGCTGTCATCTCAAGATCATGCGTCGGATAATTCTTCTCATGAGTCCTCAACTGCCTAGAGGCGTAGGCAATCACCCGTCCTTCTTGCATCAGCACTGCTCCTAAACCAAATCCCGATGCATCACAAAACAATACAAACTCAACTCCAGGCTTCGGTAATGTCAGAACCGGCGCTGTGGTCAGCTTTCTTTTGAGCTCTTCAAAACTGTGCTGACATTCCGGGCTCCAAACAAATGCCTGTTCTTTCCTTAATAGCTTGGTCATAGGACTAGCTAATAAGGAAAAACCTTCAATGAACCTCCGATAATATCCTGCAAGTCCAAGGAAACTTCTGACTTCGGATACATTCTTAGGTGGTTCCCAATCCAACACGGCCTTCACTTTGGCAGGGTCAACCTTTATTCCATCCCCGCCTACCACATGTCCAAGGAAAGAAACTTCTCCAAGCCAAAATTCACACTTGCTGAATTTGGCATACAACTGCTTCTCCCGTAACCTTTGTAACACTATCCTCAAATGCTCTTCATGTTCCTCCTTGCTCTTGGAGTAAATAAGAATGTCGTCGATGAAGACCACTACAAACTTATCCAAGAACTCATTTAAGACCAAGTGCATCAAGCACATGAACACTGCTGGTGCATTGGTCAATCCGAACGGTACCACTGTGAACTCAAAATGACCATACCGTGTGCGAAAGGCAGTCTTCGGTATGTCCTTCTCTGCAATCCTGATCTGATGATACCCAGACCGAAGATCAATCTTGGAAAACACAGTGGATCACTTTGGCAGGGTCAACCTTTATTCCATCCCCGCCTACCACATGTCCAAGGAAAGAAACTTCTCCAAGCCAAAACTCACACTTGCTGAATTTGGCATACAACTGCTTCTCCCGTAACCTTTGTAACACTATCCTCAAATGCTCTTCATGTTCCTCCTTGCTCTTGGAGTAAATAAGAATGTCGTCGATGAAGACCACTACAAACTTATCCAAGAACTCATTTAAGACCAAGTGCATCAAGCACATGAACACTGCTGGTGCATTGGTCAATCTGAACGGTACCACTGTGAACTTAAAATGACCATACCGTGTGCGAAAGGCAGTCTTCGGTATGTCCTTCTCTGCAATCCTGATCTGATGATACCCAGACCGAAGATCAATCTTGGAAAACACAGTTGCTCCTTGCAACTGATCAAAAAAATCATCAATCCTAGGCAACGGGTACTTGTTCTTAATTGTCACCTTGTTCAGCTGGCGGTAGTCTACACACATCCGCAAGCTACCATCCTTCTTCTTGACAAACAGAACTGGTGCACCCCATGGTGAAGTGCTGGGTCTGATAAAACCCTTCTCTAACAGCTCATCCAACTGCTTCTTCAGCTCCTGAAGCTCTGTTGGTGCCATCCTGTATGGAGCCATTGATATGGGCGTGACTCCTGGCATCAGGTCGATGGTATACTCAACCTCTCTGTCGGGTGGCAAACCTGGCAAATCATCTGGAAAAACATCAAGAAACTCCTTCACCACAGATATATCTCCCGGGGTAGGATCTCGTACATCTTCATTTGTGATGTGGTTCAACATAACATCTGGATCATGCAACTTCGCTCCAGAATCCTGCATGGCAGAGATGCTACATGTAGCTGCAGCTCTCCTAATTCCTGTTACCAAAACCTGTCGTCCACCATCGGAAATCAATAGCACTTCCTTGGTCCGACAGTTCACCAGGGCATTATACCTCGACAACCAATCCATTCCTAGGATTATGTCAAATCTGCCCATGTTCATCACCACCAAACGAGCTAAGAAAACCTCATCATCATAAGAAAGGAGAACATCCTTGCACACTTGTGTTAACCTCACCACTATGCCCGCGGGTAATCTAACCCTTAACGGACTTGCTAAACTCTCTTCCTTACAGCTATGTTGTATGGCAAAACTCTGAGCGATAAAAGAATGTGTGGCACCAGGATCAATCAAAGTGTATGCAATACTACCGAAAGCTGTAAAGGTACCTGCAATAACATCAGCATTCTCGGGGTCATCCTCAGCCGTGATCACAAATGCCCTCGGAACAGCTGCACTCTGGTTCATAGCTGACTGTGTCCGAGTAGGAGCAGCTCCACGTCCACGGCCTCGGCCAACTCCAGATCCACTAGGTACACTGGCCACTGATGCTTGTACAGTCTGAGCAGGAACAGGAACTTCGGATCTTCCCAACCTAGGACACGAACTCCGGTAATGCCCTACTTCATTGCACTCAAAGCATCTCACCCTAGTCAGAGGAGGTCTAGGGCGAGTGTCTCCCGATGAAGTCCCTCCAGACTGGGTCCATGAACTCCCACGATTGTTGTTGTTGCTCCATCCTCGACCTTGAGATACTGGCATGGATTGAGTCTGTCCATACCCTGACCTGTTACCGGTGCTCTGGAACCTCTTGTTCTGATTCCCAACATTCTGTGCAGATCTCCTCTTCCGGACTTCCTCCATCTCTCTCTCGTTTCCCATCCAGATAACTTCCGCTCGAAGAGCATCTGCAAGCATATCCTGGTATGTCTCATAAACTTTGCACCCCATAACTGTCTGGATGCAAGATCGCAAACCATCCCAGAAACGCTTGCATCTGGCTTCTGGTGTGGACACATACTCCGATGCATAGATGGACAAACGATCAAACTGGATCTCATAGTCATTCACCGACTGTCCAATCCGCTGTCGCAGGCTCAGAAATTCTCGCTTGAGCTGGTCCTGGTAGACATCGGTAACAAACTTCCTCCGGAACATCTCAGTGAACTGTGCCCAAGGCATGGTAACTGGTTTCACCATGTCACGTGTTGCCGAATCCCACCAATCCACAGCAACATTGCGAAACATGGATGCAACATACCTAGCCCACCTGTCATCTGTGCATCTCAGCTTCAGCATCACTCGGTGAGCTTGTCGAAGCCATTCATCAGCTGCCTGTGGGTTAGTAACCCCTGTGAAGGCATCAAGACCTAGCTTAGACAGTTTAGTGTAAACAGGATCCTCAATAGGTCCTTGGTTCTCCTGTTCACGAGCTTCCCTGGCCTCCAGACGGGCATCCCTAGCATCCTGACGCTGTAGGATCTGCGCCATGGTGTGCATCATTTGTGTGGCGTCTGCCGGTACAACCGCGGGTACTTGTCCACCCACGACTGGTTGCGGCTGGTCGACCGATACTTGGTCGTCTACCAAACGCTGCTCAGCATGCTGGTTTCCTCCCACCGGATCCATTCGTACCTATGTGAAGTATGCATGCATGTTATAACAAGAAAGTGACCAGACTATGCACATATAGGCAACAATTAAGCACAATTATTACCCTAGAACCTACTGCCTGCTCCGCTACCAAACTGAAACGCCCCGACCCGTATTTACCGTACACAGTAAACACGTGCCAGAACTGTTCTTATTATAGTAGCAGACAGTACATACCAAATAACATTCAGTACACATAATCTCAAATACAACATCCGTCGCCCGTACCCGGGGACCATTATTCAAACCACAACAGCAGTAGCAGAAATATATATTACAACATCATATAAAATATCAGCAGCGGAAGACTCAGAATGAGATGCAGCGGAGGTATGGATCCGGGGACTGGTGAAACAGAAACAGCGGCTGGCCGAACCACGTACCTGTACTACGAACAACTCATCCTACGGGATGAAACCCCGCAGGCGAGGGGTGAGTCCGAAGTGCTCACCGACGAAAGATAAACAGTAATATGCAGGCAACACAATACTTTCGAAGTAAAATTCCAGCAAAATCATAACAAGATACAACCAGATAAATAACTGAGCCAAGACCAAAAGAATGCTTAAATATTATCAAGTTTTATCTTTCGGGGCCCTGTCACTGGACAAGCTAGGGGTCAGACCTGGTTATCAACATGTTCTGGGTGCTAGATCAATCCAGGGATCGACATCCCAAAATAGTAACCCAGGGATAGACATCCCAAAAATATAATAACGGGATAGACATCCCAAGCATAGACATGCTTAACATAAGTAACCAGATCATAGCCACCACAAAACAGTCTCTAACCTATCAGTCATACCACTACTTTCCTAGTGACAAATAAGTCGTCAACACAACTTCCAATTATCCAATTATCTCATCAAAACAATAATTTCACAATCAATAAATCAACCACAACAGCAATAATATCACAATCAAACTCAATTGGCTCAGCAGTTCAATCAGGCAAAATAATCACAGAAGAACAAACACAGTATCATGTGCGACATATCAAAGGTTATCCATCCTCACCTTAGCCGATTTCCCTACTCCTGAAAGTCCTCAAACTGTCCCGGCTCCGGTTCCTCGGAATGCTGTTCCTGATCAGCTCCTATATTGCAAATAATAGCACATATTCACATAGAATGCACATAAATGTAAATGATGCTATACCGTAAAAATAAAGCTAATCCGATTCGTTTACGTCCCGATGAACCCCGTTATCATCATCATTCACTATTTATTATTCCTGCGTCAAAATTCTATACTATGTTTATACCTGGCTATTTTTTCCGGTATTACTTTGATAATACCCTTTCCATATTTATTATATAAGTCTGTACTTCCTAAAATAATGCATATTCCTAAAATAATTTGTGTTAAAGGTTTTATTTCATTTATGCTTACAAATACAATTGTATACCTTGTATATACTTTTCTGCCGTATTTTCCAAAAATATATTTATCATAAAATATTTTCTCGAATACTATTATACGTATATGCTTCATCCTAAAAGTAATTATTATAACGTATTTAAAAAGGTTTTTATCATATCATATTTCCGGTAAAACATTTATATCCTATATATCCTTACGAAATTTTATCACAACTTAGTAATTATCTTATAATTATCATATGAGGGTAATTATTCTATTTTACTCCACAAAATTATAATCATATACTACCCTTTCCATTATTCTCAGAAAAATTGTATTAGTGATATGTTTTTTTTTTTAACAAGGCCAGAATTATATATACCTCTATTTTTATTCTTATTATCATTATTATTTTGTTTTATTTTTAAATTAATTCGGACTGGGCCAAGGTCCAAGCCCAATGCCTAAAACCTAAACCCAATCTAATCAACCTTAACCCACACCTAAAACCAAAAGCCCAAAATCCAAATCTAACACCTCAAACCCAAGACCCAAATCCTATCCCAATTCTAACCCAACCCACACCTAAACCTAAACCCCAAAATCCGAAAGCCCAAGACCTAATTTTTAGCCGGGTCAGACCCGCGACCCGCGACCCATTTTCGGGTCATCTTCCTCCTTAAGCTCACCTCACTTGCAGGGCGGCGGCGGCGGCGAGATGGCGACGGGCGAGGCGTCGAGCTGACGGAGGGAGGGGCGCGACGCGAGGAGGACCGGCTTCGTGGCTGTTGGAGCGGCGGTCGTCGGTGGTGGGAGCGTCTGTCGAGGAGGAATCGGGGCGGCGAAGGGTGACCTGCAGGCGCGGCAAGGCGGTGGTGCGACGGGGTTGCTTCGTCTGGTTGTCCCCACTGGTGACGACGGTCTACGGCGGCGTCGGCTTGCGGTTGCGGCGAGGAGCAGGGAAAAGGAAGGAAAGGTGGTGGCGTTGGTGGGCTTGTGGTGGCGGCCGGCACGGCGTCGGGGTAGTTGGTGGTGGCCGGTTGTATGTGGGTGTGTGGTTTTGTTTGTTTTTTTTTTGTTTTTTTTGTTTTCTTTTTCTTCTTTTTTAATTGTAGTGAAGAACAGAGGCAAACAACGATGCAGAGGCAAGGTAAGTTACTGGTTTTTTTTGATTGATGCAGACAGAAGTAATGCTAGAAAACTTATAGGCAAGAAAGAAGATGCTAGGCTGAAATTTTCTTCATGGAATATTTAAGTAGAGAAGAAAATTTTCAGTGGAAAGAAAAGAGAGTCGGGGGAGAAAATTTTCAGTGCAGAATATTGCATAATTGGTTAGAAAATATCTGAACCAGCAAAATGACTTAACTGCCCTTCTAACTCCTACTGTGACAAAAACTTACCCAGGGGCATAATTGTCTTTTCGCAGCTTCAAAATTCGGAAAAACTCCAACTCGTCCCAAAATTCCACAAAAATATCCGGAGTATGGTGTGAGACTCGGAATTGAAATCCGATGCTCGGTTTTCCTTAAAATAATTACCAAAGGTTATTTTTATTCGGTAAATTAGTGTACAAAGCTTTTACAGTCCCGGTAAAAACATACATTTTACCCGGGCCGTTACAGGCGGCGAGGCGAACTCGGGTGGCTGCGGGCGGCAGAAGGACGGCGGCGAGGTACAGGGAGGAGGATGGGAAGAAGGAGGAGGCGGGCTGTGGTGGTCGGGTGGTGGTGATGAAGAGGAAGAAGAAGATGGATGGGATGTTTTTCCTTTTTTTTCTGTGTTTTTTTTTCATTTCCATTTTTCATTTTTCTCTTCTTTCTTTTTTCGGTTTTCTTTTCTTTTTCCTTTCCTTTTTTTTTTCTTCTTTTCTCTCTCTTTTTTTTCTGATTTTCTCTTCTCTTTTTTATTCTTTCCTTTTCTTTTCTAGTTTTGTGAGTGAGGAAGGAAACTGGGTGTTTTTGGTGGTTGCAGGAAAAAGGGTAGCTGGGTTTTGAAGAAGAAGAGATGATGGTGATGTACTGGGTGTAAAAGCATGCAGGGAAGAAGCATGGTTATAGGCGAGGAAAAGGTTGTGGGTGGCACAGGGAGCAGGCGGCGCAGCCCTGCATAATTGAGCCGCCTCAATTATGCAGGTTTGTCTACATAAAAAGCGTGTACCGTCCGGACCAGAAAATAACTATAGTACCCACTTACCTTAATTGCTGGTCCGTTCCTCCGAGGTAAACCCGATTTTTTTGAAGTTTTTTAGACCCGAAAAATACCAACTTGAGTCCGTAAAATCTGCAGAAAAAATCCCGAAGGTGAAACAAGACTCAGTTCTAGAATCCGGTGCTCGATTTACCTTGAAATAATTATCCAAGATTAAATTCAAAGGTAAATCACTGTATAACGACTTTTACAGTCCCGATAAAAATACAAATTTTTACCTGGGCTGTTACATAAAAAGATATATCTTGTTTTTTAAAAATAGGACATCTGCTTTTAGATATAACTTGTACACTTTTGTGCATCGGTGTTTATGCTTAATCTTCTAAATATTTAACATATTTTTGCATCAACTATAGTATACTATAATAATTTTTGAAAATGCAAAAAAAAAATCATTAGTATCGTGTGAGGTTTACAAACTGTTAATCCTTGCATTTTTTCATGAGCTTAATTATTATTTTTGATTAGTCAAGATGCTTTTAGACTCATATATATATATATATAGATATATAGTATTAATCTTAATTTTTCTAGTTATTTTTCACGTGCGATCCACGTGGTATAGTATTAATCTTAATTTTGAAAAGAGCTTATATATAAAATATGGCCTGACAAATATGCATTATTTAGAATTAGTTTATGTAGTGGAATATGGCAATTCTTAAATTAAATTTTTATTAACGATATTTGTTGATATTCCTGATATTCTAAGTTATATAATTTGCTGACTTTTATACTATAAAAGAGTTGTTATAGTAGATTTGTAGTTTTCCCTCAGTATTCAAGTTCTTTTTCGTAGTTATGTTTTTGTAGTAGTTGCTTTTCGATTGCTAATATTCGCTAATTATTCTTCGTATAATATTTGTTGATTTTCATGATATTCTAAATTATATAATTTATAATATTAAATTATATATATAAACTGACTTTATTAAATATATAAACTGACTTTTTAAAAAAACTTATCCAATTTGGTGTCTTTGGGATTAAAACAATTGGATGGTGGAATTGGGTTGTTAGAGTCATAGTTATCAAACCCGGCCCGGACACAGACCCAGAAAAGGTCACGGGCCATAGTTCAGTGGTCCAACCAGGTTCGAACCTGGGGATCACCCGGCCCGGACACAGACCCAGAAAAGGTCGTGGGCCGTGGTTCAGTGGTCCAACCAGGTTCGAACTGGGGGTTCAATGTAATTAACTTGTAATAATAATTATTAAATAATTAATTAATTTAATTTAGATATAGTATTAATATTTATCTATATTTTGATAATAAAAAATAAATATGAATTCTCATTTTCATTAAATAATATAATTTTATGTAAAAATAGAATTTTTTTTTTGTATTTTATGATTTAGAAGTGACCCGGCTGGTCATCGGTTCAATCGGGTCGCCACAAAACCGGTCGGGTCAGCAAGTTTTTCACGGTTCAATTGCAGATCCAGTTCAACACAACTGAAAACCCAGGATATGCTGCGGGTTATTTAAAGTAGTTTTTTAAATGACTATTATGCCATTAATTATAATAGAAAGAAAAGGGTATTTTGGTATTTCAATTTCACAAGTTTTGGTGACTTGGTGCTTTTATTATTACTAGTTTTTTTCGTGTATAGTATTAATCATTATATTGAGAAGAACTTATACATAATGAAAATAAATATTTTTTAATAATCTAGAAAAATGAATAAGCATTATTTATAATTAGTTGATGTAGTAGAATAGGAATTTATAAATTGATTATTATTAGCAATATTTGTTAATCCTTTGATATTCAAAAATACATAATTTTAATTACTAAATTATATTAGTAATGAATGATATTATTAAATTATATTATTATTTTTTATTATTATTCTATTTCGTAGTCGTTGTTCATTTTAGTAGTTTTCGTTGACTATTCTACTTTTTTTTATTTTTCTTCTTGATAATTATTGTTGATAATAAACTACGAACACAATAGTCATGAATTCTTGTGATTATTCTTTTTTCGTATTTATTTTTCTTGTTCCTATTTTTTTGACTATTCAATTATTTTTTTATTTTTTTACAGTATTTTTTGTTGAAAATAAATTACAAACACATCTATTATGAGTTCTTGTGATTATTCTTCTCCATAATTATTTTTTGTTCATAGTTTCTATTGTTCTTTCTCTTAGTTCTATTGTTTTCTAGTAATTATTGTTCTTCTTAATTCTTGTTAGTTGTTTAGAAAATATAAATAAAGACTTATATATTAATATTTATATTGGAAAGAACATATATATAATGGGGACAAAAAGTTTCTTTCATAATCTACATAAAAAAAATTGTTTGAAATTAATTTTTGTATTAGAATAAAAATTTATAAATTGGTTAATGATATCTTTTAATCATTGATATTCTAATTATATAATTTTAATTATAAAATTATATTATTAAGAAAAAAATTATTAGATTATATTATTTGTAACAGCCCGGGTAAAATTTTGGATTTTTTACCGGGACTATAAAAGTCTTTTTACCGTGATTTACTGTTGAATTAATCTTGGGTAATTAATTCAAGGTAAATCGGGAGTTATTTTTCGAAACCGAGGGTTTTCCCGCGCTCGTGATTTTTCCGTGGATTTTTCGAGCCTAAGTTGGTATTTTTCGGGTTTCGGAATTTCTCGGAAAATCACACCGGAAGATAACTAAGGGGGTATCAGTTATTTTTTGGTCCGGATCGGACCCGCTCGCATTATTGAGTTCACAAGATTAATAGTAATTTTATGTTTATAAAATGAAGAAAACAGAGGAATAAGGAACCAGGTGAGGAAGAGAAGAAGAAAAAAAAAAGAGAGAGAAAAGAGAAAAAGAGAGAAAAAGAAAAAAAAAAGGGAAAAGAAAGAGAGAAAAAAAAAGAAAAAGAAAAGAAAAAAAAAGAAAGAAAGAAAGAAAGAAAAAAAGAGAGGAACTGGAAAAGAAAATAGAAGAGAAGAAAAAAAAATAATAAGAGAAAAAAAAGAGAAGGAAAAACAAAGAAAATCAGAGAAAGAAAAAAAGGAAGAAAATACGAAAAATGAAGAAAATGGGTTTTTGCACAGTACCGTCATCTTGCTTCCGCCTCGTTACTGTGCACTCGCCGCCGATCCGCGCCGCGTCGCATGCCACCGCCACCACCAGGAGGTTCGTCACGCCGGCGCGACCTCACCCAAGTCGGCCCCGCGCTCTCCCGTCGCCGGAGCCGCCGTCACGCGCCAACGACCCGCCGCGCGACCCGTGGATCCTACTCCCTCACAGCTGCCGCCTCGCGCCGTCCTTCCGCCACCTTGGAGTCGCCCTCGCCTCGCGACGCCTGCACGGTTGCTGCCGCTCGCGCTCGTCGCCCCTGTCACCGCCGCAGCTGCTCAACCCGCCAAGGTGAGCAGATCCGGATTCGTCGACCCGTGTGTTTGCCGGGTCGCGAGTTTCAGTTTGGTCTGGTTTCTGGGTTTGGCCGTGGATGTGTGTGGGCTGGGTCCAGACAGGGCCGGGTTGGGCTCTTCCCTGGGCCTGGGCTTGCACTATTCACGATCCAGCCTGATTAATTAAAAAAAAACAATTTACTTATATATATATTTATTTATACATAAACCTGATGTATATTTTGGAAAAAAATATATAGTTATTTTGAGTAAATTACTGCCAATTTAAATCTGGTATTTTTAATAAAAAATAAATATATTTACTTTGATAAATAATTAAGTTTTGTTTTGGAAACTAATATTAAATTGGAAAAAAATTATATATACCTTGAAAATAATTTTTGGAAATTTAATAGGTATATTAATTCAACTGGAAAATTATGATTTTGTTATATGTATATAAATATGTATGTTGGAAATTAAAGGTAATTATATTTTATGTTGGAAATATTATTATGTATATTTGGGAAAAAGATAAATACTTTATAAATATTTTCTGAAAATTATAAATAGGTTATTATTTTTCTGGAAAATTATAGTGATTATTATTTTGGATAATTATAATTATTTTATGAAAATATGTTTTAAAAAGAGTTTTAATTAAAGTATGGTACCGAAATTATATTCGGATATACGTATGGTAAAATATTTTTGATAAATGGAAATAATAACGGATAAGAATCAGGATGGGTATATATCGTCGTATTGGCATCATAGTATACCGAATATGTGCATTTATGTGAGTGTATATTGTCTTGTGGTATAGGTTCGGATATCGGGCAGTTTCCCGAGGAGCCGGCGTCGGACCGGACATTGTTTTCCGGAGTTGAGTAATCGGTCAAGGTGAGGATGGATTTCCTTCAATATGTGCCTATATTACTCGGTATTTGGTCGTTGATTATTGCATGTTGCATTTGTTGTGAATTGTCTCGGGATGTTCATCCCATGGTTTTGATTATCGTCGGGATGTTTATCCCAGTATTTTGATTGGGTTTGAATATTTATTTTCGTGTCTTGATCATGAGTATAATGGAATAATAATTAATGATTTGTGACGAGGATGTCGATCCTCGGTATTTTGGTTAGGGATGTCGATCCCTGTGACTTGGTTTTTAATGACGGTAATATAATTGTCACGTGGTAAGTAGAGGTACGACCGGATGGTTAGAGACTGTTTTGTGGTGGCCATGATCTGGGTTCGTGTGATAAGCATGTCTATGCTTGGGATGTCTATCCCGGTTTGTTATTTTTGGGATGTCTATCCCTGGGTTCTTTTTGATCTGGCACCAGGAACAGGTTGATAACCTGGTACGACCCTAGCTTATCCGTGACGGGGCCCGTAAAGATAAAATTGAGTAATTGGATTTTACTTGAGTCTCTTGGGTTTTGTCTTTGGGTTTGACTATTTTATTTGACTTGAGTAATTTTTAGTGTCCATATTGATCGTCTTTCCATTGTCGTGAGCACTTCGGACTCACCCCTCACCTGCGGGCTTTCATCCCGTAGGATGGATTGTTTGTTGTACGGATTTGGTGCATTCCAGACAGGCTGCGGCGTTATCCCTTGGACAGGACTTGGATCCATAGTTTGCATCTATGTCGCATACAGTGTTTATGTGAGTTATTAAGTCTTCCGCTGTGCATACTTTTGTTATTATTGGGCCATTGGGCCGGTTGAGTTATTTATGATGTTTTCTATTTTGGGCTGTTGAGCCCGTGTTCCTGTTAAATACACTGTATGCTGGTCTTATTTTGGTTGGGTTGTCACAGTTCCGGCACGTGTTTACTGTGTACGGTAAATACGGGTCGGAGCGTTTCATTATTATTTTCTATTATTATTCCTTTTTCTATAACATCTAGTTTTTGTATTTTTCTACAAATACATCCATCATGAATTGTTGTGATTAACTTCTCTATTGTTATTCTTTTTTATAGACGCGCACATCATGTTGATCCTGCCAATGCAATGCAAGTAGACGACTTAATGCTTAATTAAGTCCCTGGTTAACATGGGTAAATATAGACTTAGAAAGATTATAATAGAATAAAAAAACGATTAATTGGAAGGAGAGGCGAACCAATCTTGAAACTCATCTTCATCTTTAAAAATAATAATCAAAAAAATTATTAAAGTATATTATTATTTTCAATTATTATTCCTTTTTCTATAACATTTAGCTTTTGTATTTTTCTACAAATACATCCGTCATGAATTATTGTGATTAACTTCTCTATTGTTATTCTTTTTATAGACGCGCACATCATGTTGATCCTGCCAATGCAATGCAAGTAGACGACTTAATGCTTAATTAAGCCCCTGTTTAACATGGGTAAATATAGACTTAGAAAGATTATAAAAGAATAAAAAAATGATTAATTGGAAGGAGAGGCGAACCAATCTTGAAACTCATCTTCATCTTTAAAAATAATAATCAAAAAAATTATTAAATTATATTATTATTTTCTATTATTATTCCATTTTCTATAACATCTAGCTTTTGTATTTTTCTACAAATACATCCGTCATGAATTATTGTGATTAACTTCTCTATTGTTATTCTTTTTATAGACGCACACAACATGTTGATCCTGCCAATGCAATGCAAGTAGACGACTTAATGCTTAATTAAGTCCCTGGTTAACATGGGTAAATATAGACTTAGAAAGATTATAAAAGATTAAAAAAATGATTAATTGGAGAGGCGAACCAATCTTGAAACTCTTTAAAAATAATAATCATCAGCAGTAAACTTCAAGTAGAGCTATATAAAAAAAAAAGGAGTAGCACAAAACGAAACTTCAAGTATATCTATATAAAAAAGAAAAAAGAAAAAAAAGGAGTAGCACAAAACCCAACGATGACCAAAAGCATATTGTTCTTCTTTGATTTTCTTTTTGGTAATTGTTAGATGACGAATAAACCATTAATTATAGTATAATAATAAAAGAGAAGAAGGGTATTTTTGTATTTTAATTTCGCAAGTTTTGGTGACTTCGTGCTTTTATATATAGTATAGATTTTTTTTTGGAAACTTGGTGCTTTTATATATAGTATAGATTGGTGCTTTTATATATAATATAGATAGATAGATAGATACAGATTAAACTTTTGTTTTGGAGCCTTTCAATGATGCAAGTCCCATGTTTAATTTAATTCTAGAAGATATAAATAAATTGACCTCCGGGTTACGAGGGGATGTTACTGGTGTTATTAGTATTACTGGTGTTTATTAGTGCTGATGTTACGAGGGGAATAACTTACTTGATGTGACCACCGAGGGTGGTGGCCCAGTGGCAAGGCCTTCAACCTGCCATCTCTAAGACTCGGGTTCGAGTCCCGGCGCTTCCAGTCAAGCCCCATAGTGTGATGCGGCCGAATATGGCCTTCCACACGGTGGGGTGCTGGCCGTTGAGCCTGGTGATTCCCCGGTATTATGACGCGTAGCAGGTGAGGGTGTCCGCTGGTGCCCCGGTTGGGCGGTCTCTCCTATGAGGAGGGTCTAATGCCAGGATGTAACCGGTATTGACCGGGGCCTGGACCGACGGGGCGATGATGACACCACTGATGCCTTTTTTTTTTGAAGTTCAAAAAAAAAACTTACTTGATGTGGATTGTGTGTGTAATTAGGAATAATTAAAAATAATAAAAATGATGATGATGGTAATAATTGGGCCAATTTTTGTCAAAGCGTGGGCTGAACGACTTTGGTTTTTGGGCCCATGTTTTTGTAGAATGAGTCGGCCATATTGTGGCTTCTTAGATGGGCTAGGAGCATAGCGAGGCGGTTCCCCTTGAAAGAAAGAAAGAAAGAAAACCTAGGCTTGTTGATCACGAGTCACGCACACGTGACGGCAATTCCTATAAATTTAATGGAGAGAGAGAGAAGCCAGTTAAGAAGAAAAAAGAAAAAAAGAGTTAAAACAAAAACCTGGCTACTATTATAAATAAACTATTTCATGGAAGATTTAATGAAGAGAATGAAAGAAAAGAGTAGATAAAGAGGAGAAAGTTTTCTGGGGAAAGTCAGGAGCCAAACCGAGTTCACGCCCCTTAACCTATTTTTATTCATTTTTCATCATATACTTACAATAATAGGGTTGGTGTAATAGTGACAGCACAGTGTCATCCATGTTTATTTTACGTTTTATAACACTCCCTCTTAGATGTCACTGTGTATTGGGTAGAATACGCTAAGTGGAGAACTGCCTCATTAAAAACCTTACCAAGAAAAATCCTGTGGGATAAAAACTTGGTGAAGGAAAAAAGAGTGCAGTGCGTATTCTACTCCCCCTCATTTTGGCCTCCCGACGATTTCTTGATGTCGTGGCATGTCTATTATCTTCTTGTCAACTTCAGGGGATGTGTGCCTTGTCTGATCACTTTTGATACATCATTACTCCAACTAGACAATGTGCGTAGCTTTTTCTTCATAATTTTGTTGTTGGAGCATTTGCTTTGCTATCATCTTGAGTATGCAGCATCTTCGAATGTAGTCAAGCACGACCTTGACTAGCTCCGTGTATAATGATAATTTCTGCATCATTGGTAGCATTTTGTGCATCACATGATACTTCTGGTATCTGCAAGACAAACTATATTTTCTTTGGGTTGTAATGTCATATCTTATTATGTCCTAAAGAAAAACATAGCCATATCTAGCCAATAGGCTTATGGCAGAAGCTGCGGGCTTCATGTTATGAGCACTTTAACAAGGTACTCCAGGACCAATGAGTGCTAATTTGGTTTAAACCATAAAAACGATTTAGCTTGGTATTGTATATTGTATATTCCCGAGAATTGGTTGCTTCAGGCAACTTGAATCCTTCAAGGATTCTTATGCATATATTACAACCTGTGGATCCATAAAAATAGGCTGTAACTACATCCATTTAGATACATTTCTAATATATTGCCAGACTTACCAAATAATTGCATCCACCATAGAGGAGCATATCTCCTCATAATGAATACCTGGTCGTTTGGGTAAAATTTTGTGCCACAAACCGTGCTTTATATTTCACTACTTATTACTTTTCCGCACAAATTCCCATTTTATGACCAATTGAATTTTACACCTTCTGGTGTACGGACTACAGGTCCAGATATTTCTCGCTTCAAGCGAGTCCAACACAGCCTTAAACGTATTTCTCTATTTTGGCCAATCATACAGCGCCTACATTCGCTAATGTAGGTTTATGATCCTCATTTCATTTAGCGCTATATTATAAATAAAACAAGTATTCCGTCGACGGTTATTTCACATCGATTCCATCTTATTCCTGACACTGTGATTGAGATTTCATCATTTTCAATTTATTTCAGGTACCTGAGTTACTTCTGGAACTTTATCAATTGTGTCAGGGACCTCTTCTGGAGGATTTTCCTCTTCTTGAGGACATATAATTCGGACCTCTACTGGAGGTCTTATCTCATTGAGGCCTTCTTATATCTTTGCTCCTTTTTCTCTATTGAGAAATATTTTCTTATGGAACCGACCATATTCTACGCTTCTGGCGTACTTTAGATTCATTTGCATACTTTTGGAACAGGAGCATTTGCAGCTGGTACTTGGTCACTCCTTTCAAATAAATATGTCTGGCAATTGACTTACTAATCTTTTGCAAATGAATCATCTTTTGAACTTTAGGTTCATACTAATATTTGAGGATCAAAAACTAGATATTGATAAATCATTTCAATAATCTCTTATCTCTTGATCCAGCTGCTTATTCTCTCCCCCTGATGTTGGGTAAAACATCAATTAATAAGCAAATCTTACTATAAATAAATCTCCAATCTCCTGTCATAGGGTTTCAATTACTTTTGTAATTTATGGAGATACATACCCAACGTAGATTCCCAATCTTCTTTAAGGGACCATTTTACAATCCTGTGGTGGAGCATTATATACTGAATAACCGATGGTCCGTAGATGGGAAATACTAAGTATGTGACTATTAATCAATTAAGTGGGGAGATCTTATCATGTTGGCTTGATGCACTCAAGTCTTGCTGCATATAAAATACCATTTTCTCAAAACAATAATATTTCATCAATGGTCCTGCAATCAATTGTCAATATGGCCCAGATCTCTTTGGGTTTATTTCCAATGATATACATTATCCATTTGAAGAAATATATCAGCATTATCTAGACATATAGTCTAGTAACATAAGTAGGGACATATACCTGCAAGTGGCTTAATTATTAAATTAGTGCGCACAATGCCAACTTGCATTACACAATAGACCATCTAGTCGATGCATCGTAAAAATTACCTAGATGGTTAACACAGCGGATTTATCAGTCCGCGTTCATGTCCCTGAATCATTCTCAAACTTGCTAGTGATACTAGGCCATTCTCATCTTAGGAAGGCAGTGTAATAAGTTTCGCAGCAAACAAACTCATGGAAATTCATTGATTGTAAAAACTTCTGGTTTTTCAATCAATTTCGTGCATCATAATTGATCCGGGATAGCCCAACCGGTCATGCCAAACAATATGTCCATGTACCAACTTCAAGTCGGTGCCAGCTCCAGGCTAGATAACTTAGAAAAATTATTTACCAGCTTCTGGTTGGTGCATACTAGTTATAAATTAAATATCTATCAGTCAACTTCTAGTCGGTCTCAACTTCAGGCTGTATAAACTTGTGTATTTAAACACTTAAAATTGCTAGCTTCAGGCTAGAGCATTTCAGCTTCTGACTGGATATGGTAAGTTTAATAACTTAAATTGCTAGCTTTAAGCTGCAATATATGTGCCAATATTAGGCTTATATCTGCCACTCATGTCGGAAAAGATCAGAATTATTGAGCAGACTTTTCCAAAAGCAACTTTGGAGTTTTGTGAAACCGAAAAATCTTCAGGACCTTTTCGGAGATAAGTGAAAGAGTCCACATTTGAAATACTGACACCTGGCTGTCTAAGCTCAGGCTATAAAAGAGGGCAGAAATATGTGTTAAAACATGTAGATTCAGAAAAACCACAGAGAGATAAAAGAATGCCTTCCTCAGCAACTATCTTCTTTGTTGAGGGTGCCTCTCTAGGGAGGAGGAACAGGCTAGCATATAGCATGGTGAATGAACAATAAGAGGAGTTACCGAGTGAACTCGCAAGAATTCCTCGTTTAGTTTTTGTTGATGAACTGTACTCATCCAGGTTCTTTGTAACTCCTATGGAAGAAACTTTCTTCCTAGAGGACCAAGGCAATTTACGAGCTTCCTTTTATGGCTCGGCTAACTCAATTATGTTTTTCATATCTGATAGACTGTAGGAATTTCAACTAGAGCCATCATGTCAAATTCTGAATCAAAGCAGCTATTATCAAATTTCCATGATGGCTCGGAATCTCCCGAGGGTTTCTGGGTTATCGCCTACATGGCCCAAGGTACGACTTTTACTATGGAATTGTAGGGGAGTGGCCAGGTGGTCCCAAGATTTTGTGCGTACCTTAAGGGATCTTAAGAATCAGTACAAGCCTAATATGGTACTGATTACTAAAACCCTGTGGCAACCTGCAGAGAATCATGGAGTAATACCACTCCGTTTTCCTCCAGCAAATCGGTTTGAGCTACCTGGAGAAAACAACGTGGGTGGTATGTGGTTCTCCTGGAACGACAGTGTTAGGGTCAACATCAATAACGAGGCCCAGAGCTTTAGGGCTAATGTTGTACCCAACCGTTAAATATCTTGTTCAGCTTATGTATGAGAACAATTCCTCTATGTGGATGTTCTCAAGTAATGATCCCTTATGCAATAATAATATGCATGTTTTTCTTTTAGCCTTGCTGTTATCATAATCTTTATGGTTATAATAGTTTGAATAATTTCTTCCATGTCCTTGGAAACAGGCACTATACTGTCTCATTCACTTCAAGGAATGGAGCAGAATTGTTTTAATGGGATCCCTAACAATTTCTTTAATTGCTGTAAACAAGAAAATTTTATACTCTTCAGGAGTTCATGCTCTTCAGGAGCATATGCATATGATCTTCTAGAACATAGTTACACTTGTGTTCTTCACAGTTTATGTATGTGATAGTTCACAGTTTATGTATGCGATAGTATTCACATACAGTTTTCCTCTCCCCATTGAATGTTGTTGCATTTTTGGGTAGGTGAAATATTGCTCTTCAGGAGCACACGAAGACCCATGCTCTTCTGGAGCGGATTAATAAATTTTCATATAGATAATTTCCGTTTACGAAATATATCATTGCACTGTCTTCAGGACAAATGCGGGGGTCATTATACGAGGAAAACGACAATTCCATGTACGTATAACAAGAATTAAACAGTAATAAGAATAAACATAAAGTAATACGAATAAACATAATGTAAATATAACAGAAATAATAAGGCTGAAAATAAAAATAAAATTAAACATTAAAATTAAAGCAATCAATATATATTAACTTGCACCTTCAAGGTAAGCAAGAATAATATCATAATATCGTGGTCATTATTTCGACCAAACATGGTTTCATCAATATTACATTTGTCCTACTAGGACACGCATTTCTTCACGTGCGTATACTTGTAATCAAATTTCGTGAGAATAACCATCTTCTTGTGGTCATTCAATGTCCCATTTTTATTGGTCATATAAATATTTGCAGGACCTTTTGGCAGTAGGATTTCCGGTCTTTGCTGCAATTTTCTTTTATTGAGTCTTCTGGACTCCCTCATTTAGTCTTCCAGACTATTGTCATTTAAATGCACTTCAGCATTTAATGCCCATAACAAATTTCTTCTGGAAATTTTTTGAGGGCCTCAAATCAAATAACATAATTAAATAAATAAACGTTGAATTAAAAATAAATAAACAAGGGTTTTTTCTTAATTACCCCAATTAAAATAAATGACAAGAAAATTAAATTGATGGGCCTTGTACGAGCCCAAGTATAAATAAAATGAAAGGCAGGAAAATTAAATGCTATGGGCCTCTTAATAGCTCAATCGTAAATTAAATAAAAAAATATAAAAATATGCTTACTCGATAAATCTTTCAGCAATTATATATAATATATCATACTAGTATCCGATTACTATTCCTGTATATATATCCTTTTTAATTTTTATTTTCCCAATTTTTCTTTTCTCAAATAATAATCAAAATGTATATATATATTATGTATATGCAAATATATTTTTTTCCTTTTTTTTTCTTTTTTTCGGACTGGGCCAAAAACAATCCAGCCCAGCTACTTAAACCCAGGCACAAGCCTGGACCAAGGCAACGGGCCCAGCACAGGCCTGCCATGGTCCGACCCAGCCTGCACCAGCTTATAGAGATCTGGGATTGAAACCCAGTAGCCACACCAGCCCCATACAGCCCAAGGTCGCGACCCGTCCGATGAAGCGGGTTGATTCACAACCCGTCACACACTTTGACGGGTTGCGGCGACTGCAGGCGGTCGACAATGGTGCGGCTGAGGCGCGCGGCAGGGGACGCTTGCTGGACGGCGGCGACGGCACTGGAGGCGGGAGGAGGCGCGGCAGCTCGCCGCGTGAGGTAGACCCGTCTTGCCACGCGGGTAAGCGGGCATCGCGGCGGGTCTGTGGCCTTTAGCGGCGCGTCGAGCGGCGGATGCGGCCGGGGATGGCTTCATCCGATCGGCGACAGAGTGGGGAGCGTGCCGGAGCGGGTGATGGCGTGAACGGCGGCGTGGAAGGCTCGACTGTGAACAGTGACCGTAGAGGGTGGCCGACTGTTCATGTTCGTGTTTCTTCTCCTTTTTTCCTTCAATTTTTCTTCTTTCTTTTCTGCTTTGAATCAAAAACCGGGTAGAGAACGTTCGGGCTAATAACGTGTTATAAATAAACTATTTCATGGAAGATTTAATGAAGAGAATGAAAGAAAAGAGTAGATGGAGAGGAGAAAGTTTTCTGGGGAAAGTCAGGAGCCAAACCGAGTTCACGCCCCTTAACCTATTTTTTATTCATTTTTCATCATATACTTACAATAATAGGGTTGGTGGAATAGTGACAGTACAGTGTCATCCACGTTTATTTTACGTTTTATAACAGCTACTGTTATTACATTACTTTTATATAAGAATTGACTTGTGTGAATCTGTCTTTCTCCATCGTTCGTTGGTTCAGTAAGTACCTGGGATGGCGGCCAACTTGGCGGGGTACTATTACACTGAAGAGCCCGAGTGCGTATCGGAGGGCGATGACCCTGTCATGGCATATATAAAGCGCTCGGCGGAGGTTATGGCCCGTAGAATTGAAGAAGAAAAACCGCCCGAGGCTCTCACAGAAGAGGGAAAAGACAAACTTTTCCGGCTTCGGTTTCAGGTGCGGCCGGAGGATTACGACGAGTTGTACTCTCTGCTGTCCCTTTTTGTGGTAAAAGTTCTGGATCCGGATCACCAGGTCCGGAAGACTGCGATTGTGGAGTTGAGGTATATATCGGTTTTTTTCTTTCTTTCTTTCTTTAAAATTATTTTTTAAATTATATTGCTTTCGACGACGACGACATCGGAAAAAAGGGGATTATTTCCAATTTGCAAGTAACGTAATTATACGGTGAGAGATATATATTATTGAAGGGAGTCTGTTGTGACTAACTAATTGTGGCGGTACTGCTGCTTTTATATATACTAGTTCACTACCCGTGGATTCCACGGGCTTGGTTAGTATTTTTTTAATAAAATATATTTTTTTTATAAATTTTAATTTTTTTTATATTATTGTATGGTTTAAAATTTTTTTAACAGTATACGCATTAAACTTGCTGCTCAACCAATCTGTAAGAAAAAAAAAGAATTGAAACTAATGGCCATATAAAATATTAAGTGAGGTCCTCTTTTTCCAATTGCATACTTGTATTAATTTATTCAATTTTCAGGTCAAATTTATATTTATATATCGTCAATTTAATATTTTCTGATTTAGAATTATTTAAATTTAATTAATATTCTAAAATCAAGCTCGCTAATGGCCGTATAAAATATTAAGTGGTATATTTGTTAAAATTTTGAACTTAGAAATGTAATACTAAAATATAAAATATAAAATATTAAGTGCTAATATTATGTAAAAAAAATGAATAGAAATCTAGGAAATAAAATTCTTAAAACTAATACCACCCGTGGATTACACGGACATGGTTAGTTTTTTAAAAGTATACACATAAAACTTAATTAGGAAAAAACTTGGTTAGTATAAATTTTAAATATTTTTCAATAACATTTTTAATAAGTATACTATTTTTTTAAAAACATATTGTTTTTTAAATTTGTATCCCGTTTCTTAAAGAAGAAATTATTCATTCTTTAAGCCAATATTTCCGAAATTTTTTTCCACAAACACAACAACTGAATAATTTTTTGTATTCACTTTTAGTGGGTAACAATTTTTTGCTACTAATTTTCTATATTAATTTATGTTGTAAAATATTTTTTTTTTTTTTTTAATATAAATAGATTATATTTTTTTATAGATTTTCTTTATTACAGCATGTATCATTGAACCCTGGAAACACAAAAAAATGAAAAAGAAAAAAGAAACAGAGAAAAATGTTATAAAAAATATTAATATAAATAAATCAGAATTATTTTTTAAAAAAACACAATGCAAAAAAAAGTAAATTAATTTTTAAGTGGCATGTAATATTTTTTATTTTAATACTTACACTACTTAATATTTAATTTTTAATATCAAATAAAATCTCATATATTCTAGAAAAATTAGAAAACTATCACAATGGAAGGAAAAAATATATTATAAACCTGAAAAAAACACAATGCCAAAAAAATAAAGTAGGAAAATAATGAACAAATCTGGAATATTTAAAAAACAAACACAATGCCAAAAAAATTAAAGCATGAAAGTAATAAATAATTATGGAAAATTTGTAACACAAAAACAATAAAATGAAAAAAAAAGAGAAAATATTATATTATTCTGAAAAAAACAAATGCAACGATAGGTAATATTACCACGATTTTGTTTTTGAAAATATTCAACAAAATTAAAAAAAAAAATGCCAAAGAATAGAAATATAAAATAATATTCTGGGAAAAAACTAACACAATGTATAACAAACAGGAAAATAATATTTAATTCAAGTAAATTGACAAAAATTAAACTAATGCAACGTAAAAGAAAAAGAAATTAAATTCTAGAAAATTAAAAAAAACCAACACAATACCAAGAAATTGGAAAATAATATATAATACTGGAAATAAACAAATGTAATGGAAGGGGCATGTAATATTTTTTATTTTAATACTTACACTACTTAATATTTAATTTTTAATATCAAATAAAATCTCATATATTCTAGAAAAATTAGAAAACTATCACAATAGAAGGAAAAAATATATTATAAACCTGAAAAAAACACAATGCCAAAAAAATAAAGTAGGAAAATAATGAAAAAATCTGGAATATTTAAAAAACAAACACAATGCCAAAAAAATTAAAGCATGAAAGTAATAAATAATTATGAAAAATTTTTAACACAAAAACAATAAAATGAAAAAAAAAGAGAAAATATTATATTATTCTGAAAAAAACAAATGCAACGATAGGTAATATTACCACGATTTTGTTTTTGAAAATATTCAACAAAATTAAAAAAAAAAATAATGCCAAAGAATAGAAATATAAAATAATATTCTGGAAAAAACTAACACAATGTATAACAAACAGGAAAATAATATTTAATTCAAGTAAATTGACAAAAATTAAACTAATGCAACGTAAAAGAAAAAGCAAAAAAATTAAATTCAGGAAAATTAAAAAAATCAAGACAATACCAAAAAATTGGAAAATAATATATAATACTGGAAAAAAACAAATGTAATGGAAGGGGAAAAAATATATATTATAAATGAGGAAAAAAACAAATAAAATACAAACAAAAAATATAAAAATGTAAATAATACTGGAAAATTTAAAAAGACTAATACAATGTAAAGGAAATATAATAAAAATAAAAGAAAATAAAAAAATCCAATGGAAATTAATATTGCCGTCATTTTTTTAATAAAAATTTCGTGAAAATTAAATAATAATGGAAAAAATAAAAACAAATAAGCATACCTTTGAATCAATTAGAACCAAATCTAAACTGATAAGAAGATTTTGTAATTTGGTATTCAAAGACTCCCACATCCTTGAAACCCTAACTTGAATTATCCATGAATCCTTGTCAGGGGTCAATTCATCCAATGTATGAATATTCATTCTCTTGGAAAAAATAATATATTATACAAATTTAAATATACAATTAAAGTGTAACACAAAAAAAAGTGTTTTCTTTTATATAAATTCTTAAAAATATTAATACTTACTAAAATACATACTAAAAGAAAGAAAAAAAAGGAAACTGAAAAACAAAAAACTAACACAGGAAAATAATATTTAATTCAAAGAAATTGGAAGAAATTAACACAATGCCAAAAAAATGGAAAAAGATATAGAATACTGGATAATTTTTAAAAACTAATGCAATGTAAAAGAAAATAGGAAAAAATATTAAATTCAAGGAAATTAAAAAAAAACAAACATAATGCCCAAAAATGGAAAATAATATAAAATACTGGTAAAAAAAACAAATGCAATGGAAGGGAAAAATAATAGAATAGAAATGAGGGGGGAAAAACAAATACAATACAAATAGAAAATAAAAAATTTAAATTTAAATTTTCACAGACATAAATACTTAAAAATCAAAGTAGAATAGAAAAGAAACTGAAAAGAAACTGTAAAACACAGAAACTGTATCCGAATTTCATTGTACTGACATCTGGATTTTCTCTGTGTGTTTTCAATTTTTTGTTTCTCAAAAGAAACCATATGAGACACACAAAATTTTAAAACAAAATAGACAAAATAGAATTGTAAAGAAACTGTAAAATACAGGAGCTGTATCCAGATTTCATTGTACTGACATTCGGATTTCTCAGTGTGTTTTCATTTCTTTGTTTCTGAAAAGAAACTGTATGAGCAGAAACTTAAAAAACAAAAAAGAATTGTAAAGAAACTGTAAAACACAGAAACTGTATCCGTACATCAATGTACTAACATCCGAATTTCTCTGTGTGATTATACTTTTTTGTTTCTTTAAAGAAACTGTATTAGATACAGGAACTTAAAAACCAAAATAGTATTGTATAGAGAACAAAAAAAAAAAAAATAAGATTAGTACGTACTGCAAGCTAAAAAAAGTAGAAAAACAGAGAAGAATAAATGGAGAGGAAACAGTATCAAAAACAAAACCTGTACCTGTATTTATAAATATTTAGAGATAAGAGTTTAACAATTATCAATTAAATTTATTTGTTAAAAAATCGGAACAAAATAAATGGGCTAAAGTTTTTTTTAATCTGATCTCATGGAGAGTTTAACTTTTTTTAATCTGATCCTGGAGGGTTTAACTTCTTTTTAATCTAATCTCAGTATCTTTTTTACTAATTCTTTTTATTTATTTTTTTATTCTGATAAGTAACTCATCTTGCTAAAAGTGTAGTATAATTAGGACTGTATGATTAAAAAAAAATCTGATTGTGGAGAGTACTAATCTTGCTAAAAAAACCGTACAAAATGAATGAGTAACTCATCTTGCTAAAAGTGTAGTATAATTAGGACTGTATCATTAAAAAATTCTGATTGTGGAGAGTACTAATCTTGCTAAAAAATCTGATCGGTGTATAATTAGTTTTTTCCTTAACTCTAATTGGGATAATTATAATGAAAATAAGGACCAATCAAACAACACCTAAAACCCTCCACATGGCAAAAAACGAAGACCTCAAAGCCTACACATGGCAAAAAAGCAAGACTCTAAAAATCCTATGTGTCAAAACCTGGTGAGGGATTCAGCTATTAATATATATAATAGATATATATATACCTGCTGTCTGACCTGCTGCCTATAGGTGATTAGTAAAAGGAACAATTAATTAGAGGCGTTTGATGAGGGTCAATTTTATTAATTAATTGTTGTAGCAGACGTCGCCTTCAGTCTTTAACCAAGACTAATCATTGGAAAGCCAAGCTATTGAAGTTCGTCGAGCCTTATTATGGTGACCTAAAAGCCTGTTACGATAGCATGGATGATTCCAATTCACGGGTAAAATATTTAAGTTTATCATTATTCTGTCTATATATATATATATATGTTCCATACTGTCACATACTTACTTGCATCATCACGAGTTAATATATATCTCTGTTCCTCGGTCCAGAAACACTTGGCAGATATATTCTCAGTTCTGGCACAAACTACGTCGTCTCCGGGGGTATTTTTTTCTTTCTTGTCCCTTTTCAATTAGGCCCTAATTAATCATCTTAATTCTATAAACATCTTTAATTTGTTTGTTTGAATCTATCTTCCAGGAATGTATCAAGTATAGGTTATTGGGCTCTGGAGATATTGGTCGTCCATTGGGCTCTGCAGATGTTCTTCACTCATGGGGCCCTGGATATGTCATGTAATTAATCATCACCCGATCTTAATTAGAATATTCTATGTGAACCGTCTTTCCTTCTTAAATGTTTTAACTTTGGCTATGGCTGTATTTTATTTTTGTGCTTGCTTGCTAAGTTTGTTGGATATCAGCCCAATTTTTGCATTGGACTTGCATGTTTTTCAAGCCCTTAGACACCAATTCTCTTACTTTATAGATAGTTTCCTTGCTGCATTACGTACATAGCCTGAGTCCCGTTGTATCATGAGCTCGACGTGCATTCTGCAGTCTGATTCAAGGTTCATTGTCGACTTCTTTTTCTTTTTTCTTTTTAACAATTAGCTCCACTTTGCAGATTTATTATGCTTTTCATTGCTCACGTGATACCGTACTGACAGTTAGTCCATTGGGCCCATTATATTAGTTTACCCATCCAACTATGATCTGTTGGTATGCATTAGTACTTAATCGTACTCCTGGAAAAGTAGTGGAGTGCTTTCTCCTTAGAGGCTTTGATAAATTCTCCTCAAACTTGTAACAGATTTTAGAGGCTCTATATAACCCTAATAATTATTCTACTCTTCCAGATTCGCTCTTTATCTTCTCTCTCTTTTTCCTCCCCCATTTTGTTTACTTCTGCTTCAACTTGGCTTCTTAATAGACTGACTATCAGTTCCTCAAACCTTTCAGTGTTCTCTCTTGGTGTGTAGTAACTTCTCGAAGCAGCACCAAGTGATAGCAATGTGATCTTACTTGTGGTTTGATCTAAACATTTCTGATGATATGCTTTTTTCTTGCAGGCAGTAAGGTCCGAACTTGTTCAGGAGTGTAGAAGGCTTAAGGTCAGAAACGATCTATTCCCACTGAACGCAGCGAATCTTTAATTCAGAGAGAAGGGAATAAATGCCACTCTTTGAAATTTCTACCTTATTGGTTCATTAAATTATGTTCCAACAATGCACCGGATGACTTGAACCATTTGTTCATAAGTGTCTCATTATCTTGCGCCAATTTTTATTGCTGTGCTTGTGCTTGCCATGTGTTCTGTGTGCTAGACTGGAAATCCTTTTGTTCATGCTTGCTTTTTGAATGTATTGAGAACCTCAATAAGTATTGATCGATGATGTTTGTTATTTTTCCTGCTTCCAATTTTTATAGTTATGCTCATGTCCATTCCATCTCTTGGTGCAGAGTGGAAGCACATCAGCTGATCGTTTTGGTCATCTTGGCCCAGATATTAATCGTTATTATATCGACGTAAGTCTGAAATATACTTTTCTGATTTTGGAACACTTGAAATGTGCCGATGCTTTGTATGTCATTATTGTTTTACATTGTTGTACAGGCGTGCCTTGAGCAGGATAAGGATATGACTTTCATTATTGGTCCTTACAGCTGTGACTGCGAGGGTGATTGTGTGGGCAACTGCAGGGATCGTGGGAGCGACAGCGAGGATGATAGTGGGAGCGACAGCGAGGATGATTACGGGAGCGAGTGCCAGAGTGAATGTGGGCACGACTGCGAGAGTGATAGTTCCGGGGAGTAACAGATAAGGGATGCTCTGGCTCTTCTAAACCGTACCAATAGAATTTACGAGCAGCTTTAAAAAATAGACGTAAAGAAGCATCCTATTCTATGTTTTAACTATTTTTTTCTCTGAAATGTACGCCTTTTCTATTTAGTTATATATCATTCTTCTTTGTTTAGAGATTTGATGGTGATCGGATAAAGATCGATGGTGTGCGCGCTTTTCCTACGTATGGTCCTGGTTTTAGTTTCAATCCTGCAACTGATGGTACTGAGGAAGAGTATAATCGTGTCGATGAATTGGCCATGAAGCTTGCTAGAGACGTTTGTGAATATAACAATTGCATAAAGGTTAGGAAACACCCTTTCTTCTCTTTTTCATTCTCACAGTGATGCTTCAATGCAAGATGTTCTTTTGTTTTTTGTTCTTGCACAGGATGTGGATCAGCAGCTCGTTTTCAAACAGCTTATCAAAGCCATTGTTTACCCACAACAGCACTTCTTCATAACTCTTGAGGCGACACACATGGGCAACCTAAAAGTAGTACAAACAGAGGTGAGGTACGGTCGGTTTTATACGAAGGATTATGGTGTCGAGTTCATCATTGGTAAAATACAGCCCCCCTTTGATCAAGGTAACAAAGCTCGATTGCCATTATTTGCCTCTAGTATATCTTTTTTTCTCTCTTTTTTTTTTTTCACTTTTAGCTGGACGAACCGTAGGGCCTGCAAATTGCAGAGGGGGAGAGAGAGAGGACGAAGGGCCTGCTTACCAAGTCACAGAAAAAGAAACATTCCAATAAGCGTCGGTCCTCATAAAAAATAGTCTAGCTTTCTACCCTATATATGCTTCCAATGCTAGGATAGGAAGATGCTTCTGACCATTTTGGAAACCAAGGTGCTCACACATTTTGCGCTATCCTCTGGGTATGCATGTAGCTGCTTATGGGATACTTTACCCATTCCTCCTAATTTATCCCAACGGTGGGCCGTAGAGCTGCAAGGGCTAAGCTTGTAAAATCCGGATCTCTTAGTTTATTGTTCTCATATTGCTAACTTGGAAACCTATAATACTTAAATGTAATATCGGGAGGTTTTTAACATACCTGTTGTCCAAAATATATATATATATATATATATATATATATATATATATATGTATGTCTTCTTCATCATGCTACCTCAAATCTTTTATTATGACGTACCTTAAACCCCTTGTGTCATGATGAGGTGTATACCCCCTACTTCAAAATTTCATATAGATGGTCTTTCATAAATGTGCATGGTGATCCTAACATTTTAATTTTATTATTATTATTATTTTAATACAAGTGCCTTAAAATTCTTGTGTGGGGCGAGCCAACTGACTCCTGATCACCTCGAAGCAAATGGAAAGCAAAAACTTACATCTACGTATCGCCCTGCTCGGGATTATAATGGAATATTGAACTCTTAAAAATATATTTTCCGCGGAAGTAAGTGTGTAGACAATAAAAGCAGATAAAATGGATCTTGCGATAAGTTTTCTTGAATCCTACATCAGGAACAGGTACACGTTGACAAACAATGACATATTGACATTTAATGTGGCTAACCCAGAATAAACTGAGAGAAAGAAACATATAAGCGTCCCAATTAAGTATAGCCCCTGTCCAAAGGGCAATTCCTCTATGTATTATATGCACGCGTATCCTCCAGTAATCTACCCCTTCTCTTAATCTCCTCCTCCACTAGTATATGGATGTATGTTTTCCAGTAATCTACCCCTTTTTCCGATACTAATACTCTCCCTCTCTTCTTCACACATTCAAGGACTATTCACTAATTTGTTTGTTCATACTTCATCAAATATAAGCGTTCAAAAAAAAAAAAATTCATCAAATATATATCCCATATGATATGCCATGGGAAACAACACTAGTACCGTGACTCCCCCGCCTTAACTGCAAGAAAATGAGCTTCCTTAATTCGTTCGTTTATCTTTCCGTTCCTTATTACGCTGGTCTTTTTACGTTATTTTCTATGTCTCTTCAACCAAGCCCCCACTTTTTTTTTTCCGAACCATGTCTCTTCCCCTTTTTGTTGTCCCATAAACTTCAAGTGAATGATTTAGTATTGCTCATAGGAATTGTGAAATGTGACCTTTGTGATCATTCAACCTATTGTTCCTGCAGTAATAATAGTGGTTCCTTGAATACTTAGGACAAATAATAGCTATTTACTTCCTTCTGGAGTCTAAAGGATGATTTGGATAAGCAAGTGAGTTGATATAATTGATTCTCAAAAAAAAAAAGTGAGTTGATATAATTCATTTATCCGTAAATTTTGTATATATTAGAAAAGATGCTAAGGTGTAGAATAATATATTGTATACGTTAGAAGATGAATTTATTACTGATTTCATTGTGTATTGGAAAAATATTAATAGAAATGTAGAAACTAGAGTGTTGACCTTTTTTTTATTTTTATGCTAATCAACACTTTTTTCATTGTACTAAAACATAAAAGATGGATGGTGGTCATTAACAATGACACTACTAAAGAGTATAAAAACAACAGATAGCTAAACTCTTAGATAGGACACACAATCTATAGGTAGGAATCGGTAACAATCAATCAGACTTTCTGATAACTCCCTTCATTGAACTGAGTGTTGACCTGAAAAGAAATTTATAAAATCTTATCTTTTTGTGTGTTGTGTGTGTTTTATGGGCAGTTTTGATGAGATTTTTAAACTCTTATTTTACTTTGTATATTGGTTTTATAAAAAGTCTTTTAAGTAGCAAATTTTTTATTAAAAAAGGATCAATAACACTAGTTTAACTCATTTATTTCATTGATAAAATATATCAAACAATTGACAAAATTGACTGCACAAATGGAATAATGAGCATCTCAAATACATCTGATTAATAAAGGGCTATTAAGATCTCTTCCCGTGCCTGCTGATTATATTTTGATAGTGCTTTTATTTTTGCATTTCATTGTGCAATGAACAACTTGGTCAAATAAATATATAATTCACTTGATTCGGCATCTTTACGGCGAATAAATGCCTAGATGCAAAAATTAGTTCCTTTCATACATGTTTCTTTGCATGCCCCAAAAAGAAATAAGGAGCTGAGAAGAATAATGTAAATGGAATCAACAATATATTTTTACATAGTTAGGCTTGAAATATTGAGACAATTGAGTCTTGCTATTGGATTTGCTAACATTGTCTAGAATGGACTAGAAAAGCTTGCAAAAGCATTTCAAAAAAAATGGATTAATGTCACATTTCGTCCCCATGTTGCCCCTTCAAATTGAAATTCGTCCTTGTGTTGAGTTTTGATTGGTTTTGATCCCTCAGTTGGTCAATTTTTTAAGGTTTTAGTCTTTTTTACCGATTTTACCCCTAAATTCAGGACTTTACTATTCAAACCAGTTTACCAACTCAAAATTCGACCCAACTAACCGACCCAATCCGGAACCCCATTAACAAATCTCCAATAAATATATAACTCTACCTCCAAATATCAAAATTTTGGAAATCATTAAAAAAGTAAAAAAAATTTTTAAATATTTTTTAAAATAAAAAATCATAAAGTAAATTATCTTTTAGTTTAAAATTTTTTTAAAATATAATTTTTTCTAGACAAGCAGAAAAAAAGCTTACCACTCTAAGTTGACTATGCCTTTTTGACTATTACTATAAGAGGACTTGTGTGAAGAAGAAAGGAGGGAAAAAAGAAAAAAAAACAAAAGTCGAGAAAAAAATTTAAATTTGCGGATTTTTAACTTCAAAAATAAAAAGAAAAAAGTAAAAAAACATGTGGAGAAGAAATTTTTAAATTTTAAAATTTTTAAAATTTAAAAATAATTTAATTTATGATTTTTAATTTTTTAAAAATTTTTAAAAAATAATTTGTATTTTTTTATGATTTTAAAATTTTTGATGTTGGGAGGCAGAGTTATTTATTTACTGGAGATTTTTGAAAAAGGTTTCGGGTTGGGTCGGTTAGTTGGGTCGAATTTCGGATGGGTAAACTGGTTTGAACAGTAAAATCCTGAATTTAGGGGTAAAATCGGTAAAAAGGACTAAAACCTTAAAAAATTTACCAACTGAGGGATCAAAACCAACCAAAACTCAACACAAGGACGAATTTCAATTTGAGGAGGCAACACAGGGACGAAATGTGATATTAATCCAAAAAAAATATATTTCTGTGAACATCCAAATTTGATCCATAAATATTTTATTGATTTAGTCTTTTAATATATTTTATTCAGTGATTATTGAGATGATCTAATCTTGGGCCAAGATATATTTTAAGCCTGATTTAATGAAATATGATTATTTTATTTGTGTGGTCTTTTTATTTGTTTTAACCCATTATTATTGAGATGATTCAATTGTGGGTTAAACATAAATTTAAATTCTGGGCCAATAATATATGGACCCTCAAACAATGACAGCCCATAATTACACAATACTTGCAACTTATTTAAATTCTAATTTTCGTGGAAATTCAGAATTAAAAATATCTTTTTCCTGTTTTGTGTTTTTATGGTAAAAGCAGCAGAAAAGAGGCATAAATTGATGTGTATTTGATAAATAGGAAGAGTTAGGGTTTGAGCTATAGATTAGGAGTGTTTTTGGGTTAGGGAACAACCTAGAGGGCGTGAAAAATAAGTAAAAGTCGAAGTCAGATTTGGAGAGATTTGGGCTAAAAAAGGAAAAGAACAAGAACAGTGCTCGGGCCCAAGCGATCATGGCTACATGATCGCCAGGACTGGGCGGCCAAGGAAGGAAGACCGTCAGCTCCTGACAGTCGTCACGACATGACCACCGGGGCTTGGCAGTCATCGTTTCCAGTTTCGGGAAAAAATCTCTTTTTTCCTCTTTTCTTGATCCTAGCTTTCAACCGTCAGATCTAAGGGTTCAATCTCAACCTTAGGATCAATAGGTCGACCCCTTGAGACCCTGAACACTATAAATAGACCCCTCTACATACTAACTAAACACACAATCTTCTCTTCTTTTCTACATACTATAAGCATAGGTGTTTGGAGAAGCTCTTCTTCTCCAAGCCTAGGAATCTTTAGAGGAGCTGTTATTCTGGAGAAAATTCGTTAAGAGGAGCAGCAAAGAGTGGACAAGTAAAGATCAAGAGAAGAGCAATAAGAAGGCAGTTAAAGGAAATTCCGGTGCTGAAGAGGTGGTGATCCCTAGTAGAAATTCTTGTTATGGCCTAGTTTATGTAAATCGGCAATATCTGGAGCCGTAGATGTCAGATTGCTGCATTCTTGGTGTCCCTGGAAAGCTAAGAAGGAGATTTACAACTTTGCTGTTTGAGCCCAGAAGCCGATTCAGCCGTATTATTTATTTAAACTACGGTTGAATTTAATGCAAAATGGGGCTAAGGAGGGGAAAAGAATCGAGTTAGTAAACACCCAAAAGGTAACACTAATCTCTGATCTTTGTTTGTTATTCACTTGATGCTGCTGCTACTGATGATTTGATTATTGTATAATGTTGTGCAAGAACTACGTGAGCTTTAAACCCAATCGCCGGCTACGTAGGCCGTTTCTAGTGGTGGAAACTCAAACTCAATTATGTTTTACTTCATGTTTTGTTTTATTTTCATTTATTATTATTGTTGTTGATGATGATGTTGTTGTTGTATAAGGCATACTTTTGATCATCCTAAGCTCTATGATTGATCCTTTTCTTGATTCCTCCTTGCTGGACTACTACTGCTGCTTCCCACGAAATTCTACCAGAGTTTCTGCCTATAAAGATTTATGGGCTTGGAGAGGTAGAATTTCTCCAAGCACTCAAGCTTATGGGTGTGTATGTGAAGAATAATGCGTGTCTTTTGAAATGTGAGTAAGGGGTCCTGTTTATAGTGTTCTGGGAAGCCTAGGGGCGTGGACCTGCTTAATGGTGAAGATCCCGAAAATCTGGACCAAAAACCATGTAGGATCGAATTTAGAAACAAAATCAGAGATTTAGGCGAATCTGGGCACCCATGACCGCCATGGCGGGCGGTCATCTGCTGGATGGCCGCAAGGCCCGGCAGTCATTGGTGGATGACTGCCGGCACCTGGCGATCGTCACGAGAGGACCGCCCAGGCATCCGCGTGCCACCCGTTCTTTCCTTTTTCGAGCCCCAATACCCCTAATTCAGCTATGATTTGATCCTACCGCGTAATAAGTTGGAACTTTTCCTGTTTTCTAACCCGTAGCTTGCACGCCACTTTTCGACTAGAATATTTCCGAATTGGGTGTTGGGATCTTTTACAAAGTTCAAGATAATTCTCTCAGATTTCTTCCCATATAAGATTCTCCTTAATTGGACTTTTTAGGTCAAGTCATCGCAAAACTAGTGGGCCTCGGTGCTGGAAAGTCTACATCTTAGGCTGGATTGAAATAATTACTTCTCCTTGTAGACACGTCCAAGAAGTATGACTTTTATATCCCTCAGAAGTCTTGTTTCATATCCAATTGATTTCACTCAATTTCGATGTCTAGATTTCCCGTAATCTTCAAAATACCGAGTTGTGCCCACTGCAGAAGTTTCCTAAATTGGGGCATTTAGCCGCCATGCCTGGGGGTCATCTAACATGACCGCCGGGTCTGGATTACTGTTTATTTTCTCCCAATTTTGTCCAAATTTTCCTTAATCTGATTCCAATTTGACTCTTGTGTGCATGTCTTGGATTCTCCACCTTTAAATTCCTTAGCTTACACTCCAGGAACCTTGATTATATTCGTAGGTCAAATTTGGATTTTCACAAAGCAGTAAGCAATTTGGTTGCGATCAAGTGAGGTCTCGAGTTCGAATACCGTGTATGCATGCAGAAAATCTCTATTGGGAGACTCAACTGCCACAACCAGGTGCACAATCGGGGTCGGATTCGAATTAGTCGGAACAAAGCTTCGAATACTAGATGGAAAACAGAAAAATTACCTTATGCTAAAAAGTTTAAGCCGAGGAATAGTTATCAAGTCAAAGTCAGGGAGACAACTAACAACATTTCTTACTCGATATTATGGATTGCTTTTTAAAAAAATCATAACAATACATTTTTTTTCTTCTCAACGCCAAATCTCATCTTCACCTAAAGTTTGAGATCCAACCCAGGGGGTTTGCATGGACGCAGTTGATATATTTTTTTGTCAGAAAAAAATGGGTGGTGTATTAAAAGATAGTAAATACCATATTAGAGTTCATACATACCCAAATGCATAGAAAAATACAAATTACCAGAATAAAAGTGAAAAACTACTAAAGAAACATCACAACTTAAAATGTCTAGCTGACTAATAACGATTACAAACATAATGTGGATCATAAAAAATTCGGTTGCATTTGAATGAGGTTGCCACGCCTCTTCCATACGATCACGAGCAGAGTACGAGATAGCCATGAATGACAGTCGGTTGGCTAGAGCCAACATTGCCTCCAAGGTGGTGCTTAAGCACCTATTTATGCCATCGAGATGCGCACTTCGGGAACTCTTGCTAGAGATAGTGCTACCTACATTGCCACCCGAGGCATTGGTTCTTCATGCCGTGTACAGAACCTTGCCTCGCCCTTTGGCGTCATCATCTTTATAATCCGGACCTCCGTCACCACTACTGCACCGCCGCTGGTACCACCACCGCCGCCGCCACTATCACTGCCACTACAAAACTCCATCGCTATTAACCAACAAAAAGGGAGGACAATTAGTAGCCACTCCCTCACTTCAATTAATAAACGGGTAATCAAATACCCAACTCTATAAGACAGGGATTAACCCCTAACTACCAAAATACGCTCAAAGTACACAAACCTTCCAAGATTTGGGGAACTATTAGACTTCAAACTTCCTTATACCAAAAGTGTCGAGCACTTGGTGTGCACCATGGCAAACAAACTAACAAAAATTCAACAGTACATGTCGTTAACAAGCATATAAAGCCATAGCCATGAATAATGGTACAAAGCTAAGGGGAAAGGGGAGAAGAATATATGTATCGAGTGAGAACACTTGTTGTATTGCAAAGCTTGGAGAATAAAAGGGGATACTAGATCTGCAAATTAATTGGAAACTTTAGAAAGACCTTTAAAGACAAATTCCATGGAGATGGCATAGAACTTCCTCCTTGAAAATTGTCCTTGCTAACGCTTGACCTCCTGGGTTATCCCATCTCCGGTGAAAATCTGGTAGAAAATGGCTATTTGTTTAAGTTGTTGATGAGGAAGAAGGCTTCGCACGAAAACCAAGTCAGAGCATTTTCAAACGGCTATATCTCCTTTAGGTATGTTCTTTAACTTTTTGACGCAGTTGATAACTACTGGCATGGAAAACTTCTCGTTATGGTTAATAGACATAATAATCCGATCTGATACCAATGAACTTGTAATTTAATGCTGTGTTAAAAATAAGGAAAGTGAGGTTTCAAGTTGAGTGCCATCTAATTTAACCCAATTTTAATCTGAGATAACTTTTAAGTTAAAAAAAGTCCTCTCTTAGGTTCCCTAGTTTTCTCTCCCAGAGCAACCTAGGCCACCACGTAGGGGTTTCGTCTTGCGATTGCAGGTCTTCACGTCTCGAGTGTTTTTCGAGTCCAGTATACCAGTCCTAGAACGGTATCTTCTCTATCCCTGTCTCATCATCTCACCTTTCTTCCTTTCTCCCCTATATTTTTTCTTTTGTCTTCCATTTTTCCCTGTTTTTTTTCCTTTGTCTTTTCCCTATGGCAGGAACCGATGCGACCAACTCTGTTGCAGTTGACCAGGGAGATGACGACAACACTCTAGTTATACGGTTACGGCCCACACAGCCTCCTGCCCCAAAGCCTTCTTTGATCTTGATTGGGAAGTTATGGTCTGAAAAGAATTTCAACTGCAAGACGCTGATGCAGACCATGTCATCACTATGGTTAGCAAAGAAGGGTCTTCAGGTCAGTGAGTTGGAGAAGAATCTCTTTATGTTCAAATTTATGGATGAAAGAGACAAAACAAAAATCCTGTTAGGAGAACCTTGGCACTTTGACAGATATGTTCTGGTCCTCCAAGCAATTGAAGGGAACAAGCAGCCATCCTCGATAAACCTCCACCACACTCTGTTTGGGATACAAATTTTTGATCTGCCTTTTGATTATCGTGAATCGGAGATAGCAAGGATGATAGGGAAGAAGTTGGGCTTTCTTATGGATGTGTATGTGGAGGAAGATTGGGAGATGTTGAGTTTTATGAGAACTCGGGGTAATGCCGGATCTCAGGGCACCCCTAAGAAAACAGTTAACTATTGCAGTTGCTAAAGAAGAGGCTTTCACTGTTTAGTTCAAATACAAAAACCTCCCTATATACTGCTTCTTATGTGGCTGCCTTGGACACAGCCTCAAGGACTGCGGATACGAGTCGGACGAGGAACACGAGGGCGAAGCCGCGCCAAAATTCGGGGAAGAGTTAAGAGCACCACCTTTTAGGAAGGGTTTCTCTATCTCCAAATCACCAGTCATCTTGGGCAATGGCCGGGCACCTTCCACCCAGCAACCCTCCCAGATTACGGTCCACCCTGCAACCAAATCCCAATATGGTAAGGAAGGAGACTTGAATGTTACGAATTTGGTGGCGCAATTTGCTTCCATGACATCTACTAAGTCAACTGCTATGCCCTCAAAGGAAACTACAGAAATCAATGCTCTAATTTCAAATTTAAATGTTTCAAATATTGCTATGGCCCACCCCCACTCCCGAACCCACTCCTTAGTTCCCAGCCCACCCTTTTCCACCTAGCCCACAACACAACTAAGACCACAATTACTCCCCCAAGTCAAGCACCCTTCTTGATGAGCCTAGCCCACAAACACAATCACAAAGCTCCTTACACCACTAACCCAATCTCTCCACACACCACAGGGATCGATGACCATGATCCTACCCCCCTCCCCCCCCTCTTTTTGAAAATTTACTGTGTGAGACAACCCCTCCACTACACCAACCCAATACGGCAACCCAGGTTGGTGAAATAATTCATCACCAAGATATGCCCTCGCTTTCCCACCTCTCAAACACCATCTCTAATGCCAAAGCTAGTGGCCAATCTGACCCCAAATTTACCCTTCCCCACCACTCTCTCTTGGAAGCACATCCCCACCATCGCAACCCCCAAACTCTCAATGAAGCTCCCCAAACCCCCTTACAGCAACAGCCCCCCACCCCACACTGTCTTGCCCTCAAACACCACTGCCTTTGCCCAAACCCCACAGCCATCGCCCCCACCCTCTACCCAACCAAAATGCCTCAACTAGAAGAAATGGAAAAGGATGGCTCGAACCCCCTCGGGACATGACCAGTTGCCTATTTTTGATGGTCTACGTCGAAGGGACAGATCAGATGAGGATGATGCAATGGATTAAGAGATGGTGTCTACCTACTAAAAACATCAAGCGGTAGAGACTGCGCAGCAGTGCCGCCGAGAGCAATGAATCTGATAAGCTAGAATTGTGGGGGACTAGGAAATACTTCCACAATTCGTGCATTATGTGTACTTGTGCACAAACATTTTCCCACGGTGTTGCTTATTTTGGAAACCAGAAAGAAAGCCTCAGAGATGGAATCTGTTCGCTGTACTTTGGGTTTTGATCATGGCTTGTTTGTTGATTGTGAGGGTTATGGCCGAGAGCGTAATGGTGGACTAGCCTTGTTCTGGAGATCTAAGGTAACCGTTACTCTCTCTTTCTTTTCATTACATCACATAGATGTATCGGTTGGGAATTGGAATTCTGTGAACCCGTGGAGATTAAACACCATACTTGGGCACTCATGAGACAACTTGTTGCTGCAAACTCTGATCCATGGTTATTATGTGGGGATTTCAATGAGATACTTTATTCCTTTGAGAAGAAGGGTGGTAATCAGAGACCTATGCACTTAATACAGAGTTTCCAGGATGTTTTTGCTGATTTTAATCTTCTGGACTCAGCTTTTTATGGCCCATCTTTTACGTGGTGTCGTAAGGTGGCCAATGGAGAGATTGTTAATGAAAGGTTGGATAGGTTCCTCAGGACTCAATCCTGGTCTGAGCTTTTCCCTACTTATGAATGTCGGCACCTACTTCGAGAGAAGTATGATCATGCACCTATAGGCATCAATTTCTTTGGAGGTGAAGAGGGAACCAGGAACACTGCGAAGCTTTTCCATTTTGAGGCTGTATGGGCCGGACACACAGATTGTGAAAAAACTATCCTGGAGGCTTGGTCTGACGAGCTCTCATCCTCTAGCAGTATATCTTCCAAGCTGGAGACATGTGGGCAGCATCTGCATAGTTAGAATGACACATGCTTTGGAAATATCCGAAAACAGCTCTAGCAATTAGGAGAGAGCTAGGCCGGCTACAAAAACAAGCTGTCAACGGACCCAATTATGACAGACAGAAAGCTTTAGAGTCACGAATACTTAATCTGGAAGCCCAAGAGGAAATTCTATGGAAACAAAGATCCCGAATTGCTTGGTTGAAGGATGGAGACAGGAACACCAACTTTTTTCACGAAAAGGCTTCCCATAGGAAGAGGCATAACCATATAACCAAGTTGAAAATAGAGTCCGGAGAATGGATTCGAAGCCAAAGATAGATTGAAAGCACTCTGGTCTCATACTTCAAAGAGTTGTTCGGCTCGTTTCCCCCAACACAAACTGAGGCAGTTCTGGACTGCGTCCTACCTTGCGTCACTCCTGGCATGAATGACCTGCTCACAAGACCCTTCACCGAAATGGAGGTCCTAGATGCTCTTAAACAGATGCACCCCACAAAATTGCCGGCCCAGACGATATGCCTGCCCTATTTTTTCAAAAATATTGGCATATAGTTCGTCATGATATTTTGTTAACTGTTCTTAATATTCTCAATCATGGCATGAGTCCTAGTCCCATCAACAACACATATATTGTCCTCATACCAAAGATTAAAGAGCTTGAAACCTCTGTGCACTTTAGACCCATAAGTCTATATAATGTTATTTTCAAACTTGCCACCAAAACTCTGGCCAATAGACTGAAGGTTATCCTTCTCCACATCATTTCCCCAAATCAAAGTGCCTTTGTCCCAGGTCGTCTTATTACTGACAATGCTCTTGCAGCTTTTGAGATTTTCCATTACATGAAAAAGAAAGTGAAAGGTCGGAGGGGTCATATGGCGATTAAACTAGATATGAGCAAAGCTTATGATAGAGTTGAATGGAGCTTCTTAGAAAAAACAATGCTTAAAATGGGTTTTGCTCCTAGTTGGGTGGATATCATTATGAGATGTGTTATTAGTGTCTAATACTCCATTCTTATTAATGGTGTTCCATCTGATACCTTCCTGCCTAGAAGGGGACTCCGTCAGGGGGACCCTTTGTCGCCTTATCTTTTTTTGATCTGTGCAGATGTTTTCTCTCGGATGCTACATAGGGCCGAAAGTGAGGGAGATCTCCATGGTGTCCAAATAACCCACCGAGCCCCCTCCATATCTCACCTTTTCTTCGCTGATGACAGCTTAATTTTCACAAAATCCACGCTGTCTAAAGCTGAAAAATTCCTCTCCATCATCTGAGATTATGAAGCGGCATCCAGACAAAAAATCAACCTAGACAAGTCAACAATTTCTTTTAGCCGAAATGTGCCTGAATCGACACAATATGATATTCAGCAAAAGCTTGCTATAAAGAGTGTTGAAATGTATGACAAATACCTAGGTTTGCCTACTGTTATTGGGCGCTCAAAGAAACTCACTTTTGCATCAATCAAGGACAGAATTTGGAAGAAGTTTAAATGTTGGAAGTAGAAATGTCTCACTTTTGCAGGAAAGAAAGTCCTAATCAAGTCGGTGGCCCAGTCTATTCCTACGTACATCATGATTTGTTTTTTACTTCCAAAGGAGTTTTGTAAAGAGATGGACTCAATCATTTCCCCTTTTTTGTGGGGACAAAAATAGGAGGAAAAGAAGATACATTGGGCAAGATAGAGGAAGATGTGCAGACCAAAAAAATCGGGGGCTTGGGATTCCGTGATCTCTACTCTTTCAACTTGGCCATGCTTGCCAAACAATGTTAGCATCACCTCTAGGAACCCACATCCCTCCTCTCGCTGTTGTATACACAGAAATATTTGAAGAGAGAATCCATTCTGGAGGTCACACCAAATCCCAATATGAGCTACGCATTCCGCAGTTTGCTTGTATCAAGAGAGATAATTGAGAAAGGGGCTCTATGGAGAGTTGGAATAGGACATCACATTAGTATATGGAGAGATTGGTGGCTCCTGGAGCAGAATGGAGGCAAACCATGGTCTCCTGTTCCAAATATTGACGGGTTGTCTACGGTGAATGATTTGATGCACCCTGGGGAACAAAGATGGAATGAGGAGCTGGTGCGGCAGATTTTCATGCCCTTTGAAGTAGAAGCCATACTTCGTATTCCCCTCATGCCAACAGCTCCTGCTGATTCTTTATTTTGGAAATGCACACAGAAAGGCAATTTTACGATTCGTAGTGCTTATCACATTGCCTTTGGTATATCTGAGCGCCAACCTATTGAAACTAGCTGGTGTGCAGCAGATGATGAATTCCTGTCGCATCAAGTGTGGAGTCTCCCACTCCCACCCAAGGTGAAACACTTTCTTTGGTGGCTGCTGAACAATAATCTTCCCACTAAGGACAATCTAACCAGGAGAGGTTTGCATATCGACCTTGTTGCCCTAGATGTTTGCAAAGTGTGGAGAGTGCTCCCCATTTATTTCTTCAGTACAGTTGGTGTAAACACTTCTGGGACATAATTCGGCCACCATGGCATAGTATTGGAAACGACTCCTCTATATCTTCTATGCGACAATGGTTTATATCTCAGTGGGCGTTGGATCAAGGTGATGAACTACTGAAATGGATCATGATAATTTGGGGCATCTGGTATGCTCGCAATCTCCTGATCTTCAATGCAGAAGACCATTCTCAACAGTAAGTTATTGACCTGTCCCTGGCCACTCTATATAGCTTCGCTCAAGCTAACTCCCCAAAAAAACCCCAACCAAACAGGGCCCCTGTTTCAACTACTGGTGAGCGAAGATGGCTGCCCCCACCTCAAGACAGGTAAAATTGAATATTGATGCAGGAGTCTTTGGTACACATAGCTGTGGGCTGGGAGCAGTCATTCGCAATCATGAGGGAGAGGTTCTTATGCTTGCCCATGCACTACGACCGCCACCCCTCTTCCCTGAACTTGCGTAGGCTCAAGCACTGATTTTTGGGTTAGAGACATCCATCTCAATGGGCTTCTTGGATCTGGAGGTCGAATCGGACTGTCTTAATGTCATCAATGAGCTGCATTCAATCCAAAAATCCTCCTCTTACCTCGGCATCCTCTTTTCATATGTTGACAGCTGCTCACGTGGCTTGCGTTCATTCTCCTTCACACAAATCCCCCGTTGCAGTAATAAGGTAGCACATGAAGTGGCCCAATTAGAAAAAATGTGTCCTAGTGATTGTATTTTTCATGAGAATTGTCCGGAACACATTCTTGTAACAACAAATCGGGATGTAACATTATGATCATGAAATGCAAGCCTACTTCGATTCTCAAAAAAAAAAAGTTGAGTCCCATCTGGTATAAAAAAATAATGTAATATGATATCAGTGACATCTATAAATAGATTGATAGAAAAGATCAATAATGATGTGTATGATTCATCACGATAGGGAATGAGATAAAACAGTATATAACTAACTGTTGGAGGGTATATAGCTCGAGACTACTGTCAAGAAATTATGTTCATTACTCAACCTATGCACATGAGTGGACACAACACAATAGTTCTTTAATGTCAAATTCATCCTTTCCTACCTTATATTATTTCAAAGACTTTCATTAAATTTCGACAGAAGAAAAGGCTATTCTTAAATGGTGTTAAATTTAATTTTAATTAGTAATATATCACCTATATAACAATATATATAAAATTTATTCGTATATAAGGAAAAAATTTCAAATAAAGCAATAATATATTGATATATATTAACAATATGGACCTATACTATTACAATTTAATATGAATTAATTTATACATAAGAAAAAAATATTAAATAGAAATATATATATTTTTTTTATGAACGATGCGTATCACTTTCATTAGGTAGTAGAAAAGATTACAGCATCCTGACAACAAATATCCCTTATATCAGATGGGACATCTTCAACAAAGAAAATAGGAGAAACACAGTTTCTAGCAAGTTGAGCTGTATAGTGAGCAGCTCGATTGCCTTGTCTGCGAACATGTGAAAAACTAAAAGAGCGAAATTGTTGAGCAAAAGACACAGCATCCCCCGCAAGCATACCCACGTAAGACCACTGCTCTGACCCAGAATTAATCTTTGTATAAAAAGAGAGACAATCTACTTCCAAAATTATATCATTAAAGCCCATAGCAGCAGCTGATTATAATCCAAAAATAGCAGCTTTTGCCTCTGCCACTTTTGGATCTGTGTAGTGCATCAATTTATCATAGCCCGCTGCTAGAACATTCCCCGTATGGTCCCGAATAACGAAACCCAGACCACAATTTCCATCAGAAAAGATCCCCGCATCAGTGTTAAGCTTGAATATACCTAGAGGAGGAGGTGTCTATGACGCCTGCAGCCTGGAATCATCTGAAGGTGGCAGTGTATGTACTTCACTACTTGCAGTCTGAAAAGCTGTAAGAATATTAGAGCCAATATCCAGTATTTGAGTAGCCGTGAGCTGCTTTTCTTAGAAATACCACAAGTTCCTAGAATACCAAATCGCCCATAGTAACATAACACCAAGAAGGACAAGGTCCTCATTAGATTGGTTTACAATTAACTATAGCTAATCCTCAATGGTTTGATCTGCAGAATTTCGAACCAGCGAGCTAAAAGGCGACCCAGACCACACCTCTTTTGATTTTGGACAACCAAACAGCACATGGAGGGAATCCTCAACATCTCCAAGACATCTACCACATCGGATATCACAGTTCACACCCCTATACACCAGCTTGGCTCTAGTTGGCAATATATTATGATTCAGTTTCCACATAAAGATCCGCACCTTAGGAGGGAGCTCCATTTTCTAGATGCGTGCCCAAAGGACCCCATAGATGGGTTATGAGAGCTGATATTGCCAGTCTCCATATATTTCTCCTCCAAAGCAATCTAGTATGCACTCTTCACCGTGAACACCCCGTTGCAAGTAGCAGTCCACACCTGTATGTCCGGTCTGGAAAAACAACTGAGAGGAATAGACTTGATTCTAGTTGCTACATCAGGAGGAAAAATGGAATCCACAAGGGACCTGTCCCAATCACACCTCTCCTCATGAATTAGCAAACTCACCGTAGCATCCTCATTGAGGATAGTCGGTATTGACTCCACATACACCGAGCCGGTCCCTTATAACCATGGATCCTTCCAGATACAAACCTTTGTCCCATCTCCCACCAGCCAACATAACCCTTTCATCAGTAAGTCACGTCCAGCTAAAATACTTTTGAAAGTATAGCTCTGGAACGTATGAGCTAGAGCCTGCAAAAAAGGGTTAGAGCCAAAATATTTGGCCTTCAACACACGAAACGGAGGGAATCGGTATCCAGCATCAATCTCCAAGCCTGTTTCGCTAGGAGAGCCTTATTGAAGCACTCAAGATCTCTAAATCGAAGGCCCTCATTCTTCTTTTTGCAGCATAGCATTGTCCATTTCATCAAGTGAATTCGTCTCTCCTCCTTTTTTTGACCCCACCAGAACCGAACAATGATTGCTTCAATCTTCTTGTAAAGAGTTGAAGGAAGGAGGAAGCAACTCATAATATAGGTGGGAATAGACTATGCCACTGCCTTAATCAAAACTTCTTTGCCCGCCATAGTCAAACATCTACCCTTCCATGCCTTCAATTTTTGCCAAACTCTATCCTTTATCTGGGCGAAAACTTCCTTCTTGGATCTTCTGACAATAGTAGAGAGCCCCAAGTACTTTGCATGGGAAATCACAGCCTTTACACCCGCTCTCTGCTCGAGCATCAATTTTGTCTCATCCGGTACATTTCGGCTGAAAGAGATTTCCGACTTGTCGAAGTTGATTTTTTGCCCTGACGCAACCTCATAAAGTTGTAAGATTCTCTTAATAGTGTAAACTTCAGGACTAGTTGCTCTAGCAAATAAGATGTTGTCATCTGCAAAAAATAGATGAGATACTGAAGGAGCACCACGTGCTACTGCTATTCCATGAATATCTCCCCTTCTTTCTCCCATGGTAATAAGAATAGATAAGCCCTCTGCACAAATCAGGAACAAATATGGGGATAATGGGTCCCCTTGACAGAGACCCCTTGTGGGGGAGAAAAAGTCAGTAGGAGAACCATTTATACGCACAACAAAAGAAGCAGTAGTAACACATCTCATCACTAAATCTACCCAGGATTGATTAAAACCCAATTGCAGCATTGATTGCCTAAGAAAAAACCATTCTACCCTGTCATAAGCCTTACTCATATCAAGCTTTAAAGCCATATAGCCCCTCTTTGTAACGCCCCGATTTTTCATAATTAATTTATAAAATTTTTGGAATTTTATTTCCAATTTTACCCTCGAGTTATTTCCGAGTTTTTGGTCAAGAATTTAATTCTTTTCCGTGGTTAGATGTCTTTTATCTTGGAGTTGTCCTAATTTGAGGTTCTGTTCTGTTGCGGATTGTTCCGAGTTCGGGGTTGAGGAGAAGTTTTGGATGTAGTTTTACTGAAACTACGTAGTTTTGAGGATATAGAAAAAAAATCGTTGACTAGGGCGGGTTGACCGCGCCTCAGTCCAAAACGACGTCGTTTGGACTGGGGCCGGCTCACACCTTAAAACCCTTTCTCTTTTCTTTCATTTTTTCCTTTTCACTTTTCTCTTTCTCCTTCCACCACTGCCCATCTTCCTCTCTCCCGATTCTATAGCCTTTTCTCTCTCTCTCTTCACCCGAGTCACTTCTCTCTTCCCTTTCACGCCGCCACTGCCGTTTTCTACCTCTTTTTTCCTTTACAAACACCGCCGCACCTCTGCCTCCTTATCGCCATCGGGAACCTGCGGAGGAGAGGAGTTGTGCGCGGACGGACTTGTGAGGGAGGAACTGAGGCTATCTCGACCTGCGATTACGTGACGAGGCTCGGGGTTGGATCGAGCCGTCGCACTACCTTTTACCCCGGTAAGTTGTCGCTCTCACTCTCTCCTTCCTTCCCTCTCTTTTTCTCGATTGGGTTTTATTCGGGTCGTGCTTCGTGGTCGGGCATGTGTTCACTCGCGGTGGTGGTCTGCGCGTATCGGTTGTTGCTATGGTGCTTTCCAACAGCAAGCTTTTGGACTCGGGTCCAGTTACTCCTTGGCTGGTATCGAGGCTGTTGGCAGGTGGATCCGTTCCTGCCTTGACCAGTTGTGGTCGGGTAAGTTCCGACCCCTCTCTCTCTCTCTTTTCAATTCGATTATGGAGCTAAGATTGGGGTTGAGTGTGTTGTTTTGGATGTTGTATCTCATGTTGTTCTTGGGTAGAATTTTGGTTGTTGTTTGGGTACTCAGTGTTGGTTCAGTCGGCAACTGTTGGAGGGTGCCTTGGAGTTCTTTGCAGAATTTTTCCAGCGTACTCGAGTCACTGTTCCGGCGAAGAGTGACCGGAATCCGGCGTCTCAGGTTATTGACGGCAGAACACACTCCGATTTCCACGGTACTACCGTTGTATTTTCTTTTGTTGCTCATTCATGGCATGTACCAAATTAAATGTGTATGTCGTTGTATCGGGAATTACGGGGTTATAGTGGAAATTGTGGGGGCGTGGGTGGCACGTGGCTGTAATATTTTCGACTTGTGTGGTACCCTTTTGGTCAGTTAATGTGTGAGCTCGGGAAGTAACCTTAGAGCGGGTTTTAAAACAATCGGGCCCAGGCCCATAAATGAAGCTCTATGATCTTATGGCGTGGTTGGATCAAACTAAGAGATGGGCTTTAGGCCCTAGGACATTTATGGGTTAAATGGTAGTTCTAATGGTTTAGGCTTTAGGCCCAAAAGACGATGGGCTTTAGCCCAATTGACAATTGGACTTAGTTGGGCCTTGAACCTGAGAATCCTAGACCCGTGACTTGGAGACATGGAGTTGTGAGTGGAAATAGGTTAGTCGGGTCGGATTAAATTAACGAATGCATTGCACGAGCATGCATGTGTATAGGCAGGAGACATAACTCAAGAGCGACAGGGACTAGTGGTGGACAGACAGAGCACCATCATAACTGAGGTGACTCTATAAGACTTATATACTTATATGCGAATACTTGTTGGTATGGTTAGATAGATAGTACTACTTGATGAGTATGCTGCACGCTATTGACTGTGTTGTGTACCTGTTGCTTATATGCTGGAATGCTATGTATGATGTTTATAAGCTGTATTGCCATGTTAAACTCTATGAGCTGTTATTGTCGTGCTGTGATATGTGTTGTTTTGATATATCATGTATACTGTGAGCCTGAGGCTCCGTTTAAAGAAAACTCTGTAATGGTACACAACCTGTTTATAACTCTGAGGAGCACTTAAACAAACTTCATAATTGGTATTATAATGTACCTGGATAACAAACATTCTACTGTGGGGCTGTTGACCGGTAGCACCGAGTGGGAGAGTGGGTACCCCTCAGGATTTGTGTTGGATAATAACGGAGAGTTTTAGAGGCGGTGCCTTGGGGATTAGATGGATGCGCCCTTTGGTTAGTTTAGTACCTGATATTGGTATGTGCTGAGAGCATTCCTCAGAGAGGCGCCGCCATGGGGAAGGTGGGTGTACCCCTTGGTTAATTTATACTTGATATTGGTATGTACTGAGTGCACCCCTCAGAGAGCCGTCGGCCACCTAAGGTGTTTCAGTGGTTAGTTTTGTTTGGATCTTACCCCTTCCGATGAGATAGTATTTTGGATTGAGCCCTGGACTGATCAGTCGCTACCGCGCCCGACGCACACAGTAGAGGGCCCTTAATAATAAAAGCAATAAAGAATATAAACAGATAATTCACATAACTCTTATGTGTGTGGTTTTTGACACGTGTTGATCGTATGTGTATACTTGTGCTCGTGGACTTACTCACCATACGAGTCTGTCTTCGTATGCATGAATATTTGTCTTATATTGTACATTGAGTAGGCGACTCATATAAATCGCCACCTGGTTTTACAGATCATTAGTAGCTTGTTGACGGACGCTCTTACCTCGAGTTTCAGACTCTTTCATTTCAGCAGGTAGCCGTGTTTCCTTCCTGGTGGATCCATAGAGTTGACACTTCATATGTTTTACTCTTGTCATTGACTTTATTTTTGTTATCTTTCCACTGCGTATTTTGTCGGGATACTGTTTTGGTTTCTTTGGATTTTGATCAGTTGTTTTTCGGTTGGTTTAACCGGTATTATTTTGGCTAGTTAAGACTGATTTATATTTGACTCTTTGTATCCCGATATTTATTTTTGGTTACTCTGAGATATTGAGTTGATGTTCTTACACAGAGTTTGGCATCCCTGGACTTAAGGGTATTTTGGTCACTTTATAATTTTTTTATGTTTTGTATTATCATTTTTGGGATGCGGTCATTTCACTCTTCCCCTTCGTTTTCTTCTTCAAAAAACTAAAGGTCTCAAAGGCTACTGAAGCAGTCTGAGATAAGCCTACTTGGAACAAAAGCATTTTGGTTCAAACTAATAATCTGTGGAAGAATAAGCTTTAGCCTGTTTGCAATTGATTTGGTTACTAGTTTGAATACAACATTGCATAAACTAATAGGTCGATAGTGCTCAGGGAGGGTAGGTTTTTTAAGTTTAGGGATCATCACTATATGGGTAGTATTAATTTGTGCAGGGGACATCCCGTTATTTAGAACATTAAGAACAAGGGAAATAACATCACGCCCAATAATATGCCAATAAGTTTGATAAAAGAGAACGGGCATACCATCAGGACCGGGTGCTTTAGTAGGGTGTATTTTTCTGAGAGCTTCGGTCACCTCGACTGGAGTGAATGGTCTTGTGAGCATAGTGTTCATCTCCTCAGTAACTCGAGTATCAAAAAGCCCGACAACATGAGCAGTTTCACTAGGTTCAGAAATAGTAAAGAGAGTCTGATAATACCTCATGGCAACCTGTGATAGTCCTTCATGAGTAGTAAAAAGACGACCCTCCTCATCCTTCAGCCCCTTGATAGTATTTCGTTTCATTCTGTGGGAGGCCTTCTGATGAAAAAAACTGGTATTCTTGTCGCCCTCCTTTAGCCAAATGGTTTTTGCTCTTTATGCCCACATCTTCTCTTCTGATTCCAACAACGACTCAATCTCCATAGAGACCTCCTTTCGTCTATCCAAATTAGCCGGTGTGGGGGTTTGCATTTGAAGCTTTTGTAACCTAGAGGAAAGCGTTTTCATCTGGGAGTGAATATTCCCAAAAAAGGCTCTGTTCTACGCACTAAGAGCTTGACCACAAATAGTGATGCATTCACTGTAGCTTTGAGTATCCGGTTGTGAACACCTCCACGCTTTCCTTACTACACACTCACTGTCTAGGTTACCAGCCCACATAGATTCATATCTGAAAACTTTTTCATGCTTATTCTACTCAACACTCCGCCTAGAAGTGATCACCCGGATGGGATGGTGGTCAGATCTTCGTCTAGTGAGGTGACTGACCCGAAAGTCAGGGAATTGCTCTTTCCACAAATCGTTTGCCACCCCTCTATCCAGTCTCTCCTGCATCCATATCTCCCAATCTCGCATTTTCACCCAAGTAAACGGATGGTCGTCATACCCGAGATCCTCCATCTCTAATTTATCTAAAGCCGAATGAAAGTCTTGAATGTAGTGGAATTCTCGAGCCGCCGCCCCCCCCCCCCCCCCCCCCCCCCCCCCCCCTCCCCCCTTCTCATGGGAATACAAGATCTCATTGAAATCACCTAACATCAACTATGGCTCTTGACCTCGGTTGCCCAAGGCCCGTAGCCACTCCCATGTCTTATATTTATTGGCCATTTCAGGCCAACCATAGATCCCAGTACAACGGCAAGGGGTCATAAATTCCACACCCGAAACTAAAAAATCTATATGATGCAGAGAGTAAGAGATTAGGTCTACTAACAAGTGATCTCGCCACCAAATTGTTGAACCACCACTCCTTAATCGGCCCTCTCCATCACAATCAACACCAATACCAGCATTAAACCCAACTTATCTTGAATCTTCTCCATCTAAAAAACCTTCAATCTAGTTTCTATTAAGAAAACTATACAGGGATCTTCATAGCGTATGAGACGCTTAAGTTCATGAACTGTCGCTTGGTTCCCAAAGCCCGCAACAGTTTCAAGACAAGGCGATTATTGGGATCGGCGGGGTTGCTCCGTAGCCTCCACCGTTGGATTATATTCATCATTTCTACCCTACGTCCAATCAGAGCATACCTCAATCTCCATATCGGTAACTTCTGAAGCCGTGTCACTCTTTCTTCTCGTTGTAACATTCCACTCTGTGCGGGTTTGCTCTGTAGAGCGGGCCAATCTTTTCCACCACGACTGCCTCATGACCACCCCTGAAGAAACTTGTGTAGTTGGGCCATTGGACAATGCCTCTTCCGAGTGTAGTTAGGAGGGAAATTTGGGTCGTGAGAATGGTTTGAGGGAGGTTTCAATCGGGGTTGTGGGGGTTGGGTGGTAAGTGGAGACGTGGGGTTGGGAGTTTTCATTTGAGGAAGTGGAGGAGGCTAATCTGGGAGGATGAGGAGTATAGCTTTGCGATGCAGGTGTGTGGTGAGTGGTTTGACTGTTACTCATAAAGATCATATCCGAATGGGGGACAGTATGGGTTTGAGGGGGTAGGACGTTGTTGGAGATAGGTGGAGTATCAGCCCGAGGGGATGGGTTAGTAGTGATGGGTTGGATTTGGGGCGTAGTGATAATGGGCTCAACATGTATAGTGGACTCATGGATTGGTGTCAACAGGCCCACTGAGGTTGAAGGGTTGAAAAGGAGTAGGGTAAGGTCAGCTATGAGTGCATCTAATAATTGTGATCCCGCCAAATCAGGGGAGTTGCGTTATGGTGAGGAGTACTATTTGATCCAGGGAAAGAAGTTACCATCATCTGCTCCAATACTTTCGTAACAGACTCAATCCCCGCCGCTCCGAACTCTTAATGAACTTTTCCATTACTCTTCCCAGAATCCGATGACCTATTCTCAACCTCTCACGTCGACCTAGTACCTTGCCGCACTACCGATGGAGGAGGAGCCTGTTGAAATAACAGACGCCGGACATTCTGCATAGTGGCCTTCTTTGCCGCCACAAGCAGAGAGATTGGTTTTCGCATAGGAGAAGCCCGCAAAAAATTGCCGTATACAGCCACCTCATTCCCGTCACTGACTAGAGGTGCCTCATCGCAGTCTTTCTGAATATGTCCCAGCCTTCCACATGTAAAACAAAATTCGGTAGCTTATCATACTTCAAAGGGAAGGTAAAAGGCTCACCATGACCCACTCTTAGTCTGACCTGTGGGAGTAAAGGGAGTGTCAGATTGAAACGAACTCGGACTTTCGTGAACTTTGCTTTAGGATTAAGAGTCGCCATGTCAATCTCTATGAACTCCCCAATCCTATCAGCTAGAGATTTGATCATACTAACTGAATGCAATCTAGGAAGAATATCATAAATATTCACCCATATTGGATTCATCGTGGGGCTTAGAGTTTAAGGCTGTTCATCCCCTACAGTTTCCTGTAGCGCCAGGACATGCTTATCAAAGTGCCAGGGCTCCCCCTCTAATACTCTTTCAATATCTCGATCATTGAAAAATTAGAAGAGAAAAAGATTGGAACCTATTTCAGATGCCTCCATACCCTTCTTGGGGTTCCATATTGTGGTAAGTGTTCTCAAGAGAGCATTGGCATTGAAGTTTTTCTCGGTCCATAATTTCCCCACCAAGGAACGAAGCAAAGACACCTCCTCTAACTCCGACACATCGTCAATCACCACTAACCTGTCATCGGACACCACAGGATCTGTTTGTTGTTCCTCCTCCTGTCTATCTCCTTGAACCTCTCTTTCGTCGTCCGGCTTAACAACCCGTAAACTGCTCATGTCACCTGAAACAAAAGAAACCTGAAAAACCAGGACAAGAACTCGAAAAACCGAGAAGAAAACACCTGCAAACACAAGACAAAAATCTCCAAGAGGTTTGGAAATCCTAGACAGCTAGGGTTTTAACTTCTAGAGAGACAAAGAAAACCTAGAGAAAACCTATTAAATAGAAATATTAATAATAATTGTAATAATATCAAAATAATTAATAACAAGACAAAAAATATATTATATAGTTTTTGCCCACACAGGTATTATACTCACTTTATTCGAACATGGGGTCGAGGAGGGTTTTTGACTCTACCAATAGTCATGTTGAATGCTATATCTACCGATCTATACGGATAGATAGACTTCCCGCCCTATACCGAATCTTCTAGAGTAAAGTGATGGTATCAACTGCTATAGCTAGTATTCATTCGTCGGAATAAAAAAAAATCGTAAAATAGAAATTATCTTTCGGAGAGATGGTTGAGTGGTTGATAGCTCCGGTCTTGAAAACCGGTATAGTTCTTTGCGAACTATCGAGGGTTCGAATCCCTCTCTCTCCCTTTCCTCGGTGAATCTATTTATGTATTTCTTGGTCTTGCCCGGCTCAGTTTCTTTACAGTTAACGGAGTTAAAGGGAAAGGGCTGGACTAGGCAGGATAGCTGAGTCAGAAAAAAATTGATTAGATCGAAATAAGTTGAACAGAAAGTCTGCCCTCATCCACCCAACCAATCTGTATTGTCGAATCAAATTCATTCCTACTTGAATCAAGTCTTAGATCCCGTTTTTCAACTAGTTAAGAGGAGTCATGAATAGAACAGGTTCAAAATCACGATCAATTCCTTTTTCAAATCCTGCTGCAGCTGTAAAACATTATACAAAGTTAATCCATAGGGTACCAAATATAATATTGAATAATAATAATTTTGTATAGTCTAGTTTAGCCTAATTCAGCATCCGGTTATACAATGGGATGCATAATTGACAATCCTGTCGAAAAAATTAAGCTGGTTAGAGGAAAAGAAAAAAGAAAAAAAAAAAAAGTAGAGAGAGGTGAACCTAAAAATTCCAAACTTGGAGGAACTACTTTTAGTAAACTTGTCAATTCTGGAAAGATAACAAACACGAAGTAAAATTTGGTTTTATAGCGTAAAATAAATAAAAACCGTATTATGATGCCATGCCACTGCCGCTGCAAATCTAAAGTGACGTGACATGTTTAACCCCCCCCAAAAAAAAAAGTGACGTGACATGTTGTATCACACGCGATATTAAAATATCCCGAGATTAAGATTTTGAATTCACAGATTAGATTTAGATTTAGCCAGCAAAGCTACTTAGAGCGACGCCGTATTACTGCAGATCAGTAGTAAACGACACAGGGGGGGGGGTGGGGTTAACGCCTTAACGGTGTTATCGATCTGCATCGTCGTCATTATACTGCTTTAGCCGGTTTTTCCATTTCAGTAGCCCACTGATCCACTCCACCTTTGATTGCACCACTAGAAAGAAATTCAACTTCCATCCAGAGTCTTCCAAAATCAGAGAATCATCGCAGACTTCCTTTTTCCATCACTTGCTCGCTCTACAAAAATCCATCCCTCCTCAGTCAGCTCCACGTCACTTAATCTCCTCCTCCTCCTCCTCCTCCTTAAAACAGGTTTATTTTCAACTATCCTCGCCAATTCGTCGTCTGTTTCGTTTTAGTTGTAATACTAATTCCTTACTTCTTTCTTTCCTTCTCTTTTGTTCGTTTCAATTATTATTAAGCTTCCCTCGTTATTGCTTCAAGGCTTGAATGTTTTTTGCCTTTTAGTTTTGCTGGAATAATCTGGTAGTTACAAGTTTCCGTACATGGCCGTTATTCCTGGTATCCAGATTTTCTGAGACAGCCCAGTTCCTTGGCTTTTCTTTTATTTCTTTTTGGAATAATCTGGTAGTTAAAGCTCCCGTACATGGCCGTAAAGTTTCGTTTTGAGATAAACTGAACTTTCAGATTTTTCCTAACTGGAACTTTTGGATTGCTTTTCGGTGTTTAGGTTTCTCCGGTTGCTGGATTCAGATAACTGAACCAGTTGTGGCTGGCCGGTCTGTGATATGGTAATATATCGGTTTTCATAATACAAGATTAGCCAGTTCCCTGTAACTCTTCGTGAGCTTGGTAATGGAGGATTTGCCTAGTACAACTGTTGGTTCTAAAGGGTTGATAAAGAGGCATGAATTTGTTAGAGTTATAATCCAGAGCCTGTATTCGATGGGATATAGAAAGTCTGGATTGTGCTTGGAATCCGAATCCGGTGTGAGGTATAAATCTGTGGATTTTGAGCTACTGGAGTCACAGATACTTGAAGGGAATTGGGAAGGCTGCATTCTCACCCTCAATGGAATTAAAGGGCTGGTGGATGAGAGAAGAGCTTCTGCATTGTTTCTAGTGTTTAAGCAGTATTTGTTAGAGAATTTGAAATGTGGGGGCGACTCTTTGGCGCTGGCTGTTTTGCGGAAGCAGATTCAGGCATTGCGAGTGGGCAAGGAGAATGTTCATAATCTTGCTCGTTGTATCATTTGCTCGAAAGAGATGGAGTTGGGAAAGAAAGATGAACATTCCATCCATGAGTTGCGGAAAAAGTTGCTGAAACAGTTGCAAGAATTGCTTCCTCCACCAACAGTGCTACCTGAAAGAAGGTTGGAGTGTTTGGTTGAAACTGCTATTACATCTCAAATTGATTCCTGCATGTATCATAACTCACAGGGGGCAGTGTCTCTTTATGAGGATCATTGCTGTACTAGGGATCAGATCCCCTCGGAGACTGTTCAGGTGTGCACTGAAAATTACTACTGCTCAGAAACATTGCATACTTTATAGAGTCTGGGGCTTTGTCACAAAGACTAAAAAAAGCAAAAATTGATAACTGCAGACCTGATGAGTTTATATGTCAACTTGGCATTTCTTCTAGTTGTTTAGTCTTTGCAATGCCAACTGTGTGGTGTATTAAGCTTATTATCTCTTAATTTAGCATCCAAATAATTTATTATGCTGGTCAAGAAATCTGTTGCAAGCCATCAGCATGGTTGCTGCAACTACAACTGAGGTCACTGTTTTTGGTGTTGGAAATTGATGTGATTCAGGCAGGAGGAGGTGTAGACCTGGCGGTTTTCATTTGAAATTATGACATATTGTTTACTGGAAGAATAAGGTTGGAGAGAAAAATGTCAACTCAAAGTTCAGGGTCCTTGAGGTTTCTATTATCTTAAAATTGGTCCAAAGAGTTAGTTTACTTGCTAATTTTAACTGGATCAGGTTGTTTATGGTTTATAATATCTGCCTTTTTCTATTAAGGAGGTTATTTGTTCAACCTGTGGGAGAGGAAGAGATTAGCAAGAGATTTATCCAGATTGCAGCCTGATGCAAAAATTTAAAAGAAAAGTGAAAACAATTTTTTTTTTTTTTTTGAGACAAGTAAGATTTCTTATTCTGTGAAGCCCTGAAAATGGCAATTTAATTTTAGAACAAATAAGCAAGCCCCATGGATCTTATGCCTGCAAGGTGGGGAATTTGTTTCTTCCAAGAACAAGATGGGCAGATTAAATACCTCTCTGCATGGACATATAAAATTTTACAGTGCACTGGAGACTGGGCTTGTTGTGTGTTGAGGTTGCATCTTTCTACAAAACCTTTGTTCTTGGATAATATCGTTCTTGGTTTGATGCAAAGCACTGACATTTCTTGCTCAGCTTGACCTGACATAAAAAGCAAAGTTGATGTCAGAACTGAACCAAGAGCCCTGGACAAGCTGCTGTAAGGTGTTGTAAACAACATCCTGTGAATGGCATTTGCTTTTCTTTTTAGCTTGCAATCAAATTCCTTTGGTGGGCGGGGGAATATGTGCTGATATACTTATTCTGTTACCTCTTTATTTCTTGGATCCCGTACATCCAATATAAGGGAATAAATAAAGATACGTACATGTACAAAATTGTAATCGCAGCTGATGTCTGGTGAAAATGTCTACAATGGTAAACATGATATTATCTGTTGCATACATTGCTCGTCACTCGCATATCTGCGTAAATTAATTCATAGGATTGACATATATATCCATGGTTTTTTCTCCTCTTTTTTTTTTTTGTAGATTTTGACTGAACATAAGAATGAAGTTTGGTTTGTTCAATTTTCTAATAATGGGGATTACTTAGCCTCTTCATCGAGTGACTGTACGGCCATCATATGGGAGGTACATTTTTTTAATCTTTATACTATGAAATGTGTTATAAAAGCATGAATCTGCATAGTTGGTCAGAAATTAATTTCTAGTTTGATAACGATATAGAAAAGCAGATTTAAGATATATACACATCCAACCAATGGGCTTGTAGCGCATTGGCACTCTTGTGTCAAAAGCACAAGAGGGGGTGAGGTCTCGGGTTTGAGTCTCACTTTCCTCGACTAGTATCAAAAAAAAAAAGGATACATACACATGCAAATGCTCAAACAAAGAATTAGTTAATCATTATGACTATTTAGTTCATTCGACCCACAACTAGTCTTGTTCAAACTATGTATGGTGGCCAGTGTTTACATAATTGGTCATAATTGGTTTCTAGTTTTCAATTCATTGGGATCCCTTCAGGCTCTCATACATATGGTGTCCGAGGTTTGCTTTGCATATACCTTCTGTAGACAGATTTTTATTTCTAATTTAAAACTTTTAGCAAATTCAAATTGGTGGGGACGTGAACCAACTTTGAAGTCATTCAGATCATTATTAAAGCTCTGTAACTTCTGTAATAGGTATTGGAAGATGGCAGTGTAACATTTAAACACACACTGCGAAGCCACCAAAATCCAGTTTCCTTCGTTTCATGGAGCCCAGATGACACAATGTTACTAACTTGTGGGAATATGGAAGTCTTGAAGTTGTGGGATGTGGAAACAGGTACTTGCAAGCATACATTTGGAGATCCTGGCTTCATTATCAGCTCGTGTGCTTGGTTTCCCGAGTCAAAGATGCTTGTCTGTGGCAGTTCTGAGCCTGAAAAGGGCATCTGCATGCTAGACTGTGATGGAAATGATATAAAAGCATGGAGAGGCGTGAGGATGCCTAAGGTTTTGGATCTTGCTGTGACACCAGATGGGGAAAATCTTATCAGCGTATTGGCGGAGAAGGAAATTAGGATTTGGAATATCCGAACAAATGCTGAACAAGTTATTATGGAGGAGCACCCAATCACTTCTCTTTCAATTTCTGCAGATAGCAAGTTCTTCATTGTCAATCTGAACAGCCAAGAGATTCATTTGTGGGATATTGCAAGAAAATGGGAAAAACCGTTCAAATATACGGGCCACAAGCAACACAAGTATGTGATCCGATCTTGCTTTGGTGGGTTGAATAGCTCATTTATAGCTAGTGGTAGCGAAGATTCACAGGTGTGCTCCTTTTTCCAATGTCCATATGCTTAAACTTTATGGTGGATGCATTGGATTTCGCTTGTTAGCAACGTTAACCTCTTTTTTGCTTATCTGCTATGTTTTCATGTAAGGAAATAAGTAAGTCTCAATTTATCTTCTGTCCTATCAGGTATACATATGGAACCGGCGAAACTCTAAGCCAATCGAGGTTCTGTCTGGTCATTTAACGACTGTGAACTCTGTTAGCTGGAATCCTAAAAGGCACCGAATGTTGGCGTCAGCCAGTGATGATCAAACTATTCGTATATGGGGACCGAGCCAATTGAAGAATGTGCAGCATGCCAAGCTCTGCGAACGTAATTGAAAAAAGAAAAAAAAAAGAGAAAATTTTAGCATGGTAGGTAGCCTTGTGCATATTAGCTTCTCTTCTCATCCATTTGTTATTCGTTGATAGATTTGTAAATGGTGGAAATTGGCTACGTTGTTTCAGTTTTGTCATTGTAAACCTCCAACTCTGATTCCTTTTAGCGTTTCCCACAGCATTTGACCGTTTTACTGTTAAGATTTGGAGGAAATTAGTTTTTTGATATTAGAGGAGTATCTAGCCTACTGCCGGACTGATCTCTCCCGTGACATCCCTGGCTTCCGTACATCCCGCTTTTACCGGGATTCGCAAATTGGACCTTGGGGTTATAAGGAAATGCAGCAGACCACCGGACCGTACCATTGCACCCAGAAATTAGATAATGATTCACGGTCTCTTTCTTCTTCTTTTACCTGTTTACTATTTTTTCTTGGGTTCAATTTTCTAATGATACTTTTATTAGACATTTATCTTCTTTTCCATACGGGGATTGACATATTTTACAAGTGTTTCCCAAAAGTAAAAAATTACTGTTTGAGTTCTTCTAATTCAGGCTGCTATTCTGACCGGGTTGAGATAGTTTTCTGAATCTTGGATGTACCATCTGTAGATTAAATGAATACAGAGAGAATCTTTAATTATCGAGCTTGAGTTGCATGTACATTGTGATTGGATTGGGGGGAAAAATAAGAGTAAATCAGTTTTGATTGTCCAAAGGCATTAAAAAGTAACACCAGATGATGTAATAGTTGATGTATCGATCGAGTCTCCCCTCAAACCGACATATCTATTTATATATATATATTTTTTTTTTATCATCAGCCACACATACACCTATTTCATGTTTGGTCATAAAATTATCTACCTTTTCAGTTTTCAGAATGTTAACGGAGAGAAAGTACATGGAAGGTTGACAAACTTGGAAAATGGTAAACATTCTTTGGCTGTTGAGTGACTTGAAAAATAAGAAAAGGCCTGAACCCCCCAAGAAAAAGGGGCTGCTCACCTCCAGTTTAAAAGCCTCCATTTTCCTCCAGTTTGTGGTGAGGATGGATGCACATCACTTAAAATTAATCCAATGGTCCATATCAAGGAGAAAAGAATTTGGGTTATGCACACATATTTTGCTTTTCAATTAACTTCCCAAAAACCAACTGTTTTTTTTAAATGAACATCATTTTTTAAGTGGAATATATCCTTATCTTATTAAAATTAGTAGAGACCCCAAATTAGTAGAGACCCAAATTTAGTATTTGACAAACTTTTAGCAAATTAATAATATACTTTTTTAAAATGTCTCAGCTTGCTAAAAGTTTGTCAAATACTAAATTTGGGTCTCTACTAATTTGGGGTCTCTACTAATTTTAATAAGATAAGGATATGTTCCACTTAAAAAATGATGTTCATTTTAAAAAAACAGTTGGTTTTCGGGAAGTTAAGCAAAATATGTGTGCATAACCCAAATTCTTTTCTCCTTGATATGGACCATTGGATTAATTTTAAGTGATGTGCATCCATCCTCACCACAAACTGGAGGAGAATGGAGGCTTTTAAACTAGAGGTGAGCAGCCCCCTAAGAAAAAGAGAAAAAGATTGGAGAAGAAAAGGATTAAATGTGAAGCTTTGCCTTGGTTGGGGGCCTTTGGCAAGAAACGGGAAAAATTGAAGCACCAGAAACCCCCATAGACACGTGGTTGAGCACCTCCACTCCTCAAGAATGCCAAGCTCTTTGCGATGACACCTTTTTTTAGAAACAGATTCTAAGGACAACACAACAGCTTCGCAGCAGCAGCCATGGAAGCCACTTTATTATCATCAACCTAGGATTACCAGAAACTGTCAAAACATTCCACGTCTATTAGTCTGAACTAAATAAGATTATAGTTTTTGTATGTAATTTTGTGAAGAGCAACTTTAACAATAAATCTGATTTAAATTAGTTTGTTTTTATGAACCTAGTTGCACCGATTCTTTTAAAAAAAAGAAGAAACTGAGAAAAATCTTCTACATAACCCATGTATGTGACACAATGAGAGAAAAAAAGAAAATTCGCTAAACTCCGATTTTTACATTTTAGGGGACAAGGCCTGCCCGGGAAGGGGAAAGAAAAGGGAAAGAAAGAAATGACAGATCCTCCTTTACATTCTTAAACAACGGAGGCTAGTATAGAGTGTTGGAACAAGATTAGTAAGTTACATCAATGAGAGGGTTCAATAAATTTTAGTAAGGCCTGTCTGTGACACGTCTTTATCCTGGAATTGAAGAACCTTACCCTTTAATTTTCTTTTACTCACCAAAAAAACTGGAGAAATGTACGTTAGAACTAAGATTTCATATTTGAATTTTATAATCCGGATTACCCGGATAATATATTCTCTTTAGTAGGTTAAAATTGGATGAAAAAAAATGAATAATAAATGTCTAAACGCGCAAAATAACCCAAAACGAAAAAGCAGTTTATTTTAACTTTGGAGGAAATACATGAAAATGAGATTCTTCCTTCTATATTTGGAGGAGGAGGAAAAACTTCTAAAGAGAATAAACTGTAAAAAAATGAAGAGAAATGGCGTTATCGCACTATATAGTTTTTGGATAGGACAGGCAGACTTTTTGAGTTTCTAGAGACAAAAGAATAGTCTATAAAAAGAGATAAACAAGATGAACTGTAAATAAACTCTTTCACACTAAACAGTACATTAGTACTACTAACCATATCCATATACCATATGCCCTAATTTTCCCATTAAACATATTTAATTAAAAATCCATAACCACTATTCTCTTTCTCCTCCTCTCCCTTTCTCTTATTAGGTTTTGGTTTTGTCCCCATTCCAAATCCCTAAATCAAATCCAGCAACACCCCACGCCTCACTCTTCCCCCCCATCTCCTCCTCCTCCCAGTCCGCCGGGGCTCGATCGATCCGTCAACGGCATCGGGATTGGCGTCTTCCCTTGCCAATCCACACCCATTTAGCGCCAATTTCCACCCCAAGCTCCTCTCTTATGAGCTTGAATTGCGGGAAAACCGAAATGACGGGTCATTCGGCGCCGCTGGATCGGAATTCCCGAGCTTGTAATGATCATCTAAAAAGGTCAGACCTTTATGAGGGATCTCTCATTTCTGTGGAATTCTGGGGGTGGGTTTAGGTCATGTTCTGCTCCCGATTTGAGGATTTATGATACTGGCTTTGGTTAATTGCGTTGGTTTAGTTCGAGTTTTGTTGGAAATTAAGTTGCTAGTGGAATCTGATATTCTGATGTAGGCTTTTCTGATATTGCTGTTGTTTTAGTAGTAGGAATGCCATGTTTTTGTTGGTGCGGAGAGAGATTTGCCCGCGAACAAAACACATGCCTAAAAGGCGGTGGGGGGAAGGTGCTCAATGGAAGGCCAATTCATCATCTGCCCCTAAGAGCGAACCGGCTAGAGATGCCAAACGGGGTCTTATTTCATGGTTCTGATTCTTACTCCTTAGTTTGGGTTTTGGTTTCTGTTACTTTTTCTCTGTTTCAACTTATGTCTTTTGCTACGGTGTAGGGTTGAGGCAGAATCGCTGCGGCACTTATCAGCCAAGTACTGTCCTCTGGTGCCTCCCCCCAGGTCTACTATTGCGGCAGCATTTAGTCCAGATGGACGAACACTTGCTTCTACGCAGTAAGTTTAGCGTCCATTGTTTTTCTTTTTGGCCTTGTTTTATGTTGGGACTGTGACCACCAATATATTCTTTTTTTCCCTTGCAGTGGAGACCACACGGTGAAGATAATTGATTGCCAAACCGGAAACTGCTTGAAGGTGTTGGTCGGCCATAGGAGAACCCCGTGGGTGGTGAGTTGAGAATTTGATACCCAATGGATTTGTGTAGATGGATAATATGCTGCTTGTTCTAGTAAATTCCTTTTTGAAGCAAAAGTCATCACTGTTATTGCCACTTAAGACTTTCTTCTTGTCATGAAATCTCAGCTTCAAGTCTCAGGGTTCTTTCCATGCATTGTATTATCTTAGTGCTACTTAAGAAGTAGGCTTAAATGTGCTTGCTATGCACCAAAATTTTCAAATAGACAGGGTAGTTATTAACTTCTGTAATGGTAGACCTTTTGTCACTGTTTTAGATCCTCTTCAAATATTCTTGCACTCCTGGTGCCTAGAATGTCTCCAGTAAGCTCAAGTCAGAGAAGTATCCCTTGAACAGATTTTTTGTCTCAAGGACTGGCTGATAGTTGTGAGGTCATAAAGTTCTCAAGAGTCCTAATGCACGTTTGATCTGTCATTTGCATCCGTGATGCTGAGTGAGTCAATATACTTGTATTGTTTATGTCAATTTTGGTGTCACATTCTCTTAATTGGCATGGTGGTTAATTTTGTAAGTTACTTGTCCCAGAGAACCTTGCCAAGCTTTTCTTGTGCTTCTTGTTTTGCTAGTCTATTGCTATTGTATTCCAGAAATTGTTTCTGGTGGGATAGTTTGCTAGCGGGCTGCTTTTCATCTAAAGCATTTTCTTTTTGCTTTCAATGAACTGCTACTTTCAAGTTCTCTGTTAATATGCTGGTGTCATTTTTAAAGAGAAAAAATTGAGATGCTGATTTTACAGGTTAGGTTCCACCCGTTGCATCCTGAAATTCTTGCAAGTGGGAGCTTGGACTATGAAGTACGATTGTGGGACGCAAACACATCCGAGTGTATAGGGTCTCGTGATTTCTGTAATTTCTGCTCCAACCATGTGGTTTTCCCAGTTTTTTCTAGATACCCGTGTTAAACCATGCATGTTGTTTGGTGAAACTTATATTGCTGGATTTATTCTTCTGGCAGACCGTCCCATTGCTTCTATTGCTTTCCATGCTGAAGGGGAACTTCTCGCAGTTGCATCTGGCCACAAGGTATTGAATTAGATCTTTTAATATTTTATCTTTTAACATAATTGTTCATCTGAGTATTTTTTTTCTTTTTGTTTGACAATGATTTGCTATTCTGATTTGCATGCTTACTCTCTTTTTTCATGTACCAGTTGTACATATGGCATTATAATAAAAAAGGGGAGGCTTCCTCTCCAACCATTGTGTTGAAGACAAGGCGTTCTCTTCGAGCAGTACATTTTCACCCACATGGTGCTCCGTTTCTTTTGACTGCTGAGGTGAATAATCTAAAGAGAAGTTAATTTATTATTCACTCGTGCTGTCGTGTGGATTACATTACTGGACTGATATGCAGGTCAATGATCTTGACTCTTCAGATTCCTCAATGACACGGGCAACATCACGTGGTCATCTGAAATATCCTACACCTTCTATTTTTATGGCAAATGTGCAGTCCAAAGATCGTGCTGGGTTGACTACGGAGCTACCTCTCGTGTCCATGCCTTTTCTGTTCATGCCTTCTTTTTCTGTAGATGATGCTAGAATTGATGCCAATAGACAAGTGAGTTCAAGCATCATGCAAGTGGAGCCATCTGCTTCTACGCAGCTTCGAACAGATGTCAATTCACCAGGGGGTTATGATACTCTTGTGTCTCCTATGGAGACATATCCTGCAATTCCTTCAAGCTCAGTTCATGGTACGGCTGGTATAGGAACTACAGGTTTTTCTAATTTGGCTGAAGACGCCATGGAGACAGATGAAATGCAGGCTGTTGGAGGAAACCAGCTAGTTAACTCTACTAATTTTGAGCGTGCTGCTGGTGGCGGGACTGCAGCAGCAAGTGGGGTATCTGAACATATTCCATTTCGGCAGCACCCTGTGGAGTTTGGGCAGCTTCATCAGTTATTACCCTCTAGAGAGCCAGCATGGTGGGAGCTACCGTTTTTGCAGGGATGGTTAATGGGTAGCCAGGCTGGTATCCCTTCAGCACTTCCTCTTTATGGTGGTCGTGAGCCCCCGATTCAGCATATGAGTTCTTCCTCGTTACCATCTTATCCACCTACTAATAGTGTGGAAGCTGGAGTGGCTTCCTTGGGAATCCCTGGCAGCACCAGCTTATCAGGGGTTTCTGGGCGGTCTGGATCTCGTCATCGTGTTTCACGATCCCGCTTCTCTGGACCTGAATCTGGGGAAAGTGAAGTTCCTAACAATGCAAGGCATGATAGCACTGTTCCTATATTCAATAGACTCCATAGTGAATTTACCGCTTCAATGGCTGCCGCAACTGCAGAGTTGCCTTGCACTGTTAAGCTCAGAGTGTGGTCACATGACATAGAACATCCTTGTGCTCCTCTCAATGCTGAAAAATGCCGTTTAACTATACCGCATGCTGTGCTTTGTAGGTAGGTGAAAAGCTATGTTATTTACCGGTGCCTGAATTTAGATTCCAACATATGTAACTAGGTCTTGTCACCTGGAGTTCTACTTTGGTGGTGTACTAACTGGTCTTTCGATATGATTATTTCATGAGGATTTGTTCTACATTTTTGTTTACAGTGAAATGGGTGCTCATTTTTCTCCGTGTGGAAGATATTTAGCCGCATGTGTTGCTTGCACACTTCCTCATATGGAAGCAGAACCTGGATTACAAACTGTATTTCATCAAGATACTGGGGTTGCAACATCTCCAACTCGACACCCAATCTCAGCTCAGCAAGTTATGTATGAGCTTCGCATTTATTCCCTTGAGGAAGCAACGTAAAGTTCCATCCATCTCTTATATTGAAGACAAACTTTTATCACTCATTGGCGTTAGTGACAGCTGTCTTACCTTTGACAATGCTTATTTCCACAGCTTTGGTTCGGTGCTTGTGTCCCGGGCAATAAGAGCTGCTCATTGTTTGACTTCCATCCAGGTCAGTTGCTTCTGGTGGATGACCACTCTATTATGTTCCAGGCCAGCATTTGCACTTTGACCTTGAGCTTCGTTTTCATACTCTTACAATGAATTTGGCCCCATGTATGTCGCATTCACACATCATGCATAAAAGGAGAATTCTGGTCTTTAATTATTCTGCAGGTGTATGCTGAATGATAGATTATCAAATTTCTCTCCATTTCCTTTTAAACAGTCTATCATTCTCTCCTAAAAGGATATCATTTTCATTTTTAGTCTGTGATGGTAGGTCTAACGCACTTGGAAGTGAATTTTGAATGTTTAATTCTATTGACTTCATAGGTAGCAGTCACTAAGTTTACTAGGATGGAATTGTTCAGCCTGCCTTCTTCCCCTTTTTTAACCTAAGATAAATAGGGTAACTTATATCGTGTCCGTCATGTTTGGCAAAATCTGTTCTTTTGTCTTTTAGTTTCTGCTGATCTTATGAAAGAAGTATTCAACCTGGCTCGCTTTAACTTTTATGAAGTCAAAAAACCTTTTTCTGGTTGATAAACTATCATTTCTTTTGCTTACTTTGTCTGCATGTGTCAAAACTTTTAAAAAATGAATAAAAATTTAAAAGTCGCTGTTTGGTGTTCTGAATAACGTGGGTCAACAATTCTGGAACAGAAAACTGGAGGTTTGCTAAATGCATGGGACACCACAGATGATTTTACCCTAAATTATATAATTTAGATGGAATATAAGACACCGTTCCATTAATTTGGACTTAAATTGCTGATGATGGACGCCATTAGAGATGCATTATTTTTGGTGTCCTGAACATATAAAGGTTAATGCACCCTTTGTTCAGTTCCTTTTGTTTTAAAATTTGTGGAAATGGACTCTTTCATAATTTGATTGTTTAGGATGATGTGATACGGAGGTGTATGTTTCAGTTGTATGAGGTACTGATTTTTGAGATGTCTAGTACTAGTTTGAAGGTCCCAGAGATATTAATAAAAAAGTGATCTAGTTCCTCTGCATTTCAGTAAGCATGCTTGTCTCTATGTGTTGTATCTTTGAACTATTTTTCCTTTTGTTTCTTGCATTTTGTGTTGCTTAATATTGTTGCTGAATATGCAGTTCTCGCCCACTTCTGAGCATATATTACTGGCTTATGGCCGTCGCCATGTGTCCCTACTGACAAGCATTGTTATTGACGGGGAAACATCATCACCTATTTACACAGTTCTAGAGGTGAAAATCATTTTCCTTCCCTTCGCACATAGTTCCGGTACTCCTACACTTGCTCATTACTACTTTTCATCCCTGTATGCAAATTCAGGCCATCATTGTCGGCGTCCAATTTGACTCTTTATCTTTCTACACTATAACTTCATTTTGATTTATGCTCCATGTGCCATTCCAGAATTATACTTAGACCATCTGCTTTGCTTTGTGACATTTGTGATTTTGCGATTGCTTGGTTCTTAAACTGATGCGATATGTTGCTAATTTGTACCTAGATGGAGTTCCAAGGAATACAGAGAAAAGGTGATGACAATTGGTACCATATACATGGAACTGAGAATGAAGTTAACTTACAGAAATAGAACCCTTGTGTACTATCTTATCTACTCCATATGAAACCTGCCTCATGAGTCTTAAGGTTTCTTTTTAAACAATTTGCAATTGAAGGAATAAGTGAAAATTTTTGATCCTTGTGAAAGCTGAAGTTTTAAGGTTAGGATAATTATATAGGATGCATTTATTTGGATTATTGGTGGAATTATTATATTTATTCATTTAGAAAATTGCGGCGTCTACTGCTCATCCCTTGTTCAAGCATTTCACAACCTGTGGGCCCACACTTTTGAATATTACTTTTCGGGTTAATAAGATTTGAAGGCTTACGTTTGTGATTTCAGATATGAGTACATGTTAGGTCTTGACCTGGTTATGGGGGTTTTATCTGCTTTCCACTCCACCTCTTGCTGTACGTATGATGCTAGTTGTGAGGATTCTTATGTAGCATATGAGAAATTATATGTAGCTCTAACAATTCGAGCTGTAGTAACTCTTGGTGGACAACCTGTTTTTGTTTAGCAGTGGGATGCTTGCCGTTGATGTTTTGTTGGAATGCTGCTTAACATGTTATCCTCATTGGATTACACCACGTCAGATCCTACTTCTAATCCTCTACTCCTCTAATGCAGGTTTATAGAGTTTCAGATATGGAACTTGTGAGAGTGCTTCCGAGTGCAGAGGATGAGGTCAACGTTGCCTGCTTTCATCCTTTTGCCGGGGGAGGTCTTGTGTATGGAACCAAGGTAGGCCCAAACTCTGGAGAACATGCATTTTACCAGTCTACATTGGAGCAGATTAACAATTTATGTTAAATGCAGGAAGGGAAACTGAGGGTTCTTCGTTATGATGGTGCTCATGGTGTTAATTGCTATGGACCAAATTTCTTTCAAGATGATAACTTGGCTGAGGTATACTAGTGCATATTCTTTGTTTTTAGTTTTTACTGTTCTACCGTCCTTGCTTGATTGGAACATGGCAGTATTTGGCGCCATAATTTCTTCAATGCTTGTGCTTTTCAAACCTTGAATTACACACTTGTCACACCATGTCAAATTTTTGGTACTTTCGGAGACCAATTATGAACTGATTATTATTTCCTCAGGCTTATGGTACAGTCTTAGCTTTTATTGTCCAAAGGCATGAGTTCTTACGATGATCATACTGATTATAGGTCCAGACATATGCGCTAGAAGGTTAGAATTTGTTCTATGTTTGAGCTGTGGAACTGTCCGGACGACATGCTGCTGTTCTTAGATCATATGGATCTTATCCATCCTGGGTTGGAGCTACCGAACCCGTGTTGTCTAGCCATTTGTTTTAGATTGAAAGGTCATGGTTTGTAGATGAGGCACAAATTAACATCTAGTGTGACTTTCTGTGCAACTTTAACCATGAAGACGATGTTGATAAGGGATCCAGCCCTCTGATATGAAGCCAGGTCTGACTTTACTGCTGAAGCACTTCACTTATTTCATTGTACCTGCAAATTTTAGATGTGTTCTAATGTATGTGTTGAAATGTAAAATATTATGCGCAATAGCATTTAATACCAGTTTGTATTTTCCTCTTTTCTGTTTATTCTTGATTACTCCCAATTCCATCCGCCTTGTGGTCCAATGTTTTTTTTTTTTTTCTTTTGTTATTTATTGATTTATTCATTTGTGTAGTATTGGCAGTATGCAATTGTTTCTAGTGATGAGAAATTGTTTGTTGTTATAGAGAAAGCTTCGTGGAACATACAGGGATATCAGATTTAGGCGCTAAAGGCTGAGCTTCATATGTTATCTTAAAATTGGAGCCTGTATGGCTTCTAGTCTACTATATGGCTACAATTTCAGTGAACTTCTGTCATTTCGGATGCTGTTGTTGACCTGGCTGTTTTGAGAGCATTAACATCTGTTGCTGCGTTGCCTATTCATGGATTGTTGGCTACCTACCTTATGCTGGGATTAGCCTATGGCTCTATACAGAATGAGGTGTTCCTGTGATTTTGTAACTTCCTAATTGTTACTCAAGTTTACAGTTTCGTTGCCAGTTGCCTTATTTCCCTTCTCTTTGTGGTCATTGCTTGCCTATTTTTTTATGTAGCTTTTGTTTCTATTTAATACAAAGATCCATCATTCTTTCAATCACAATTCACAGAGTTGGGATATTTCTCCTCCGGTTGTGCCCGGTCCAATTTTTGCGTGCGACAGAAAGTTAAAAAGTAATAAATGAAAGATTTGAGTGATCACAAATAGTCACGTTGTCACGGCACCAATTCCAACTTGCTGTCAAATTTGACCGAATCGTCATGTATTGTCCTATTTTTGCCTATTAGCGATAGCTTGTTTACAAAAGAAGAAACGGATAATCTCAACTTGATAAATATTGCTACAAAAACTAAGGCGGCACATAGCATCAATCGCCAACCAATAATGGTGAGATGATGATGTTTTATTTTATAGAAATACTTTGAGAGTTATGGTATAATACGGATTGCCTTTTTTATTTGTCGGTAATATTTTAGGAACCTATGACATGTATAATAAAATAGTGTTAAATTTTACTCTCTGGTGTTGGCCGACAGAGTGCGAACTATATTAAAAAAGAACCCATGACTTGTGTATTTCTTAATACTAAGTTTTACCTTTCCTGCTTTCCACATGGCTGGCATATTATTATAAAGAAAAAACATAAGGTAAGTGTGGAAGGCAATATTCCAAAGGGGAAAGTAGCATTATTCATGCCTTTTCCATCTCAGCTTTGGAAGATGCATGTTCTGTTTTTCAAGTACGATGTCTCCTTCACAAATAAAAAAAACGAGAAGATGGTAGTTTTTTTTTCGTAAAAAAATTGATGGAACAGTAGTTACTTTTGTACATCTGATCATCTGGTGTCTGCCAAAATAAGTTGATGTACAAAAACAGTAATATCTATAAATTAAATTAATTGAGTTTTGAGAATATAATTGTAATATGAAACTCATGCTATGAAGTTCCACCTGTGGTCGAATAATCTAAATTTTCCAAATGAACCTGTATGCTTCTATTTTTTGGGGTCAATTAAGCTGTGTGGTTTTTTTTGAGTAGGATTGGAGTGAGATTCTATCCAACTAAGTTTTGCTCAGAGGACAGTGTATCTCATTACATGTATGCCCTCTTTTTCTCACTGTGAGATCTGGTTATCTAATAAAAAATATATTTGTTGAAGACCTAAACCGATGGAAGCCACTAGAAACATGAGGTTGTCTACTGGTGCAGGTACCATGATTCAGGAAAGCACCACTATTTTTTCAACCACAAAGAAAAAAAAAAAAGCACCACACAAAAGCTATTAACTGATCATCAATAGGCCAAATCAAAGTGGGGACTTCTATTCCTTTTCACAATAACGTTTTCCTTCTTCGTATGAGATGGCAATCTCTATGCACCCACTTTCTAGACCTTTTCGAGCAAGGTGTTTCAAATCCCTTGTTGTCCATGAGTTTCTTTTGGATTAATATGTCAGATAGTCATCTTCCTCTCATCAAAAGGTCAGATTCCAAATGGAGTATGTAACACTTATATTTATGGTTAAAATAGGATCGGGTAACATTCTCCTCCTATCTTCATGGGTGGATCGTTATCTTTTCCCCAAAAGATTAACCTAATGGAGTGTATAGCTTTCCATCCCAAAACCCTCTCCTTCCTTTCCAATGTGAGATCGTAACAAATATGCCTTGTGGACTCGTATTTAATAGTGGAATGTCTAGTTGAGGCAGAAGATGAAAAAATAAAAAAGAAAAAGAGAGAGAGCTGAGTAATTGGGCTTTGCACTAGACTAGAACTTGAAACTGGAAAAGCAATTTAAAATTGGCGACACACATCGTGTGCCACCTTAGGCTCAGCACAAAAAGGCATTAGCTGCTAGTGCTGCTACTCGGCAAACAAAGACTCCAAGTTCTTGGAGAAAAGACATACTTTGATAAAAAAAACGTGGTATATTCCTCCATCTTATCCATTTGATTGAACAACATTCCTTTCTATCTTATCTTCTTTATTTTTTCGGACATATTCTCCTTGAGCAAAGTTTTGTTTTTATGAATGGATAAAAATTAATGTCGAAGAATTTTATCTTTACAAGGATACAGTTTATACCAGTGTTTTTAAACCCGGATTGGCCCGACCGGTCGAATCCAGATAACTTTGACCCGATAGATCTTTTGGATTAGTTTTTTTGGTAAATTTTTTGTTGAACTTTGTTCTGACCAAGATTTAACCGGAAAAATTGTGAATGGGTTGCTTAACTGGATCAACCGGCAGTCCGAGTTTAACAATTATGGTTGAACATGTTTTTTTCTAGATTTTTGTCACGACTAATCTAGGTCTGACCCTAGCTTAAGTAAAACTAAGTCGCTACCATTCTAGACGAATCCCACGAGTAATAATTTTTTACATTTAGATCATTGGTCTTCTTTTTTAAAACATTAAAGAAAATTACCCATTTGTAAAAGTTAGTATTTTTAAGACAAAATGAGTAGTTTTCCTTACTAATGAGCGTAGTTCTCCCAAATGAGATTTTATACATACACGAAGACTCGAATCCGAAACCTCGCTTATGCGGAACAAGTGGCTTACCACTTGAACCAACCTGGTACTTTAAATGTGATTTTGATCTAATATCATCAAGTCACATTTTGGTCCCTTTATTGTTTTGATATAGGGCAGTTAGAAAAGTAGCATTATCATCACGCACAGAAGGTGGCCACCATTGCCTTTACAGCAGGTAGGTGCGTCTCTCTTGATAAAACAAAGACGGGTGTCCAAATCATTTCCCTACAAAAAGGAGGCATGCATTTCATTTTCTTCCCATCATAATTGAGGAAAAAGAAAAAAATAGAAATTAATGGTTGACCGGTCAAAGGAACAGTAAAGCTTTATTTAAAGTCGCAAAAAAAGAAAGATTAGTTTGAATGGGGCATGCATTGACTAATTGTTTTCTCTTTCCTTGACTAAAGGAGGGATTGCTATCAACTAGTAATAAAAAAGAGCAATAATATTACAAAGAAAGAGAGAGATTAGAAATATCTATTATAGGATGTAGAACCATAATTAATAACCAAGTGAAGCTACTATAATAATATTCCAAAGAATAGGATGACCAAAAGAAATGAAACCCAGGAAGAAATTAAGCATCCTGGAGCCCTAGCTAGGTAGCTAAGAAGAAGAAGAAGATGGAGGGGGTGATGATGACTCAAATTTGTAGTATTTATCAACGGCAACAATCACATCCCAAGTGCAACTGTAGCCTTTTGGTATGGTGACGAGATCTCCTGCACCAAACTCTACAAACTCTGATGAGCCCTTTGGGTATGCTTTCACCTTCCCTTTCACCAAATAGCAAGTCTCTTCTGCGTCAAACTTTAGCTGATACCTCCCCGGGGAACAAGCCCATCTTTTTCCAATAAACAGAGAAAAAAAAATAAACTTTGGGTTATAATCACATCCACAAACCACAAGATTTATTATATATGTATGCATAGAAAATAGTATAACTATACATATAAATATAAATTTCTGTAACTTATCCGGTATATCTATATATATTTCCACAATATATTTTACATATACTGTATGTTGAGAAGAAAAAGAGAGACTAACTTGGGCCAACACTTGATGTTTAGCTCATTGAGACGGGACTCTGATGGGTTATTCTCAACGGTGATTCTTAGGTTTCCAGCCATAAAAAGAAAGGAAGGGAAGTGGTTGGAGGAAGAGTGGGAGAAAGAGAAAAAATAAAAAAAAAAGGAAGAAGAAGAGACTCCTTATAATTTGTTGTTAATCAAGAGGAAACTCCAAAATGTTCTAGGCTCTGTTGTCTTGACTATATATGTTTGTTAGGGAAGATATTGGGAGAGAGAGAGGGTAAACAAAGGAATATATCTCTTTCTCCTTTATAACTTGGAAATACCAGTAAGGGGATAAGATACCTTGGCATATATAGGCAGCGAGTTTGGATTGGCAGGACCCAGTCTCTCCTCATTATTAACCATTGACTTATCACATCACGCCATGTCATAGTCACAACAATAAGTTAAACCGACCAAGCTCGCCAGAGAATCATAATTCTTTGGCTAAAATGTTCCAGACATTACATCGATGTAGATTATGGAAGCCTCCTCTTATTCTTGGTTGGAAGAAACACGCAATATATATATCCCCAACTCAAAATCTAGTTAAGTTCTTGTCTTCTTGACATGAGTAGTATATAGGACCGTCAATTATATATATGGAATTCAGGCACCCTCCTCATCGGGGAACATCATATTGAACACACAAACACATTCTTTCCCACACCGACTTTGTAATGAGAGGCCGCTAAGTTTGAGGTATATCACATCACCAAATTCCATTTGTGTGTTTTTTTTAAGAAGCTATATATTGAGCTTTAATTTTCTGATGAGCAACGAGTAAAGTAGCTACAAATTGATGCATCATGCACACCTTGCTTTGGCATCAGCATGCATCTACCTACTATCTTACTTGAACTTGTTTTCATTAATATGACAATATTTTTTTTTTTAGTTTAGGTCAAAGTGGTAAAGAAAGTAAGGATGATATTGTTATATTCATATGCGAGAAAAAGAGAGAGATTAGACAATAGTAATACACACTATATTGCTTGTTTCGATTTTACATGGTAATAGAACTGTGCTACCTTAGGTAAGGTATTAAAAGGTTGCCTTTTGAGTTTTATTTCTTTAAGCGACTGTTAGGGAAGGGT
>JAKUCV010005159.1:178730-196635 GCA_028386065.3 Turnera subulata
CCCCCCCCCCCCCCCCCCCCAGATCTTTCTCGAGCGAGATTGGAACCCCCTAAAGAATTTGTTTTATCCGTCCTCTAGAAGTTTACTTTTTACAATTAACTCCTCAAACCGTCTAAGCCCAATGGGCATTTATAACCAGAGATGACGGCCCAATAATGATGTTGATCAATCTACATGGGACCATTGCCCCATATATATACTCCTCCTATGGATCTGAATTGTGAACTGTAAAAATGTTGACATTGTGTCGTCACTACTAACACCTTTTTTTTTTTTTTGGAAAGGACTAACACAATTAAGGCATATAATTAGTTCTCTAGGGCAGTGCTCCTCCCTGCTAAAAAAAAAAAAGAGAAACCTCAAGAAAATTCATCCCTAAACCCACATTTCTCCACATTCTGACAAAGGGTACGTGACTACTTAACCAGCAAAGAGATATGAATCTCTGATACCAGAGACACATCCACGGAGATGAAGAAGACAAGAAACGTTTGAGAGCAATTGATTGACTACTTAATGCAGTCAAGTCATGAAACATTAGCTTTGTATATATAGCACATCTGGCCGCCATTCCTACACTGCAAGATACTGGTTGATTAAAAAGGTAGGAGTTCTTCTCTTTCGTTGAGACAGTATATATACGGATATCCTTGCATGTGCCAATATCAAATCTTTCTCTTCCAACAAGAGAGGAAGCAAACTAGGTTGCCAACACAAATTATTTAAGCCTAAGCAATAGTACTAAGATTGTTTAATTGAAACCATTTCTGGAACACCAGATTTCTTGTGGAGAGAAATGCATGCTACTGATGGCTACATTGCCCGAAAGAGGCCACAAACAAAGGGGGCGGTGACCGTTTCCTCAGGGGTTCTAGTAAGCCCAAGCTCAATTAACTACAGGCTCATAAAGAGTATATAGCCCAATATTACCATGAAACGGGCTAGGTGGGCATCCACATAAATAAAGAAGAAAGATCTCAGTATCCCCCAGAAATTAATATCCAAAACAGGTCAGGTCACCCAGCAACCCATGTGACTTGAATGCAATTATAACGTCCGCTGGTTTTGGAGTGTTACTAGGAGGACTCGGTCACTTCATCTATCCCCTTTTTCATTTCCACTCTTTCTTTATCTCTTCTTCTCTGGTTCCTGTTCCTATACTTGTTTATCTTATTACTTACTATTCTCATCATCCATGGCTACTCAAGGTCAGGTTATCACCTGCAAAGGTAAACTCTTTTTCCCATTTTTCTTATTATACACATTCTACTACTCTCCTGTACTTTCTTCTCTTTTGAAATCCTGATATCAGATCTGTTTTTGATGTCAAAAGCTGCGGTTGCTTGGGAAGCCAACAAGCCACTCTCCATAGAGGATGTGCAGGTGGCCCCGCCTCAGGCCGGTGAGGTCCGAGTTAAGATCCTCTTCACTGCTCTCTGCCACACTGATGCTTACACTTGGAGTGGAAAGGTAGATACTTTATTCTAAAATTCTTTGATTGGATTCTCAGTTGTTAGTCTTTGGTCTTTATCGGGTTATGTCAGGACGTAATCGTATTATTAGTTTGATGGTGGGTTCTAACGATTAAAGTTATCGGCTTATGTCAGGATGCAATCTTATTATTAGTTTGATGGTGGGTTCTATCGATTAAAGCATCTTACGAAGTGGAATAGTTTGTCTGGTTGTATATATATGTAAAAAGCAAATGATGAGAAACTATTGTGATACAAACTTGCTTAAACTAATCAAACTGGATTCTTTTTCCTTTTTCCTTTTTTTTTTTTCCCCCCGGCTGCTGTTTTGTGGTTTTGACGTTTTACCTCTAATTTTTATGTAATCTTTACTTCATTTTCCCTGTAGGATCCTGAAGGTCTCTTCCCTTGCATTCTTGGTCATGAGGCTGCTGGGTATGTATATCCCGTTTTCTTACAGCATGACTGTTACTGCTTTCATTCGTTACTGAAAGGAGATATATGGCTGAATATTCTTGTCGCAGGATTGTAGAAAGTGTTGGTGAAGGCGTCACCGAAGTTCAGCCAGGTGATCATGTGATCCCTTGTTACCAGGCAGAATGCAGAGAATGCAAGTTCTGTAAGTCAGGTAAAACAAACCTCTGTGGCAAAGTTCGCGGAGCTACTGGAGTTGGAGTCATGATGAATGATCGCAAGAGCCGTTTCTCGATCAATGGAAAACCAATCTATCATTTCATGGGAACCTCGACATTTAGCCAGTATACAGTTGTACATGATGTTAGTGTTGCCAAAATTGATCCACAAGCTCCTTTGGAAAAAGTATGCCTTCTTGGTTGTGGTGTTCCTACCGGTAAGGATTCCTATATTGAAGTCTTAGCGATATATACTGTTTCATGGAACTATTTTGATCAGTTTTGTGAATCGCCATTCCTTGAGTTACCTAGTTAGTGTTGCTGCCCTTTTACATACATATGCCCCTGTATTTTTTTTTTGGTTAGGGCTTGGAGCCGTTTGGAACACAGCAAAAGTAGAAGCAGGGTCAATTGTAGCAATTTTTGGTCTTGGAACTGTTGGCCTTGCAGTAAGTTGTTTAGTCCTGAATATAATACTTTTTGCTAAAAGAAACTATATGTGGTTTTGTGCTGACCATATAATTGTTTTGTTGACCATATAATTGTTTTGTCATTAGGTAGCAGAGGGTGCAAAGACAGCTGGTGCTTCACGAGTAATTGGTATCGATATTGACAGCAAAAAGTTTGATGTTGGTAAGTTTTTGTTTTTCTTTTCGTTTTCCATTCCATACTGGTCAAGTATAAAGTTCCACATTCTTTATTTGTAACTAAGTTCCTGCTGAGACTCTGTTTTGTATTGTGGAATAGTTGTATGTTAATGCTATAGCAGGCTAGTTTCTTTTTCTGAAATGTTAGGGAGGGTAAAAACTTCAATACTGCTAAGTTGCTAACAGTGTTGTGTTACATTCAATGATTCTATTCTTCTTGATGCACCACATTCACTTGATTGCTATCTCCACTCCCAGCAACACTTCTGCCCTTCAATTTTGTAGAAAGTCTGGAGGAGCCTGAATAGCATTAGTTCAATTTTTAGCCATATTAGCCAATTCAATACATGCGCCATATGTGCACCCACAAACATGATAAAGCTGTTGGTTTTTTATGGAGAACTTGGTAATGCTTTTTTCTAATATTCTTCATCTATCTTCACTCAAGAAGTTACTTTGGTCCCTGATTACTTTTGTGTGACACTCGCATCAAATTTATATCGTGCTTTGTTTATTTTCCATGGCAGCTAAAAATTTTGGAGTCACTGAATTCGTGAATCCAAAGGACCACGATAAGCCAATCCAGCAAGTTATTGTTGATCTCACTGATGGTGGCGTTGACTATAGTTTTGAGTGTATTGGAAATGTATCTGTGATGAGATCTGCTCTGGAATGCTGTCATAAGGTATATAATTTGCTGTAATTGGGAAGACGCTTGTGGATCTGGGCAACACTTGTAATATTCTTTGAAAAATTTCCAGGGATGGGGAACCTCGGTTATCGTCGGTGTTGCAGCATCTGGCCAGGAAATATCAACTCGTCCTTTCCAGTTGGTGACTGGTCGTGTATGGAAAGGGACTGCTTTTGGTGGTTTCAAGAGCCGTTCACAGGTGCCTTGGCTTGTTGAAAAGTACATGAAAAAGGTAAACTGGTTATTGTGTTTGTATTTGCTTTTCATTCCTTCAACCGTGCAATTGCTTATAAAATTTTATTTGGCCAACTCTTACCCATATTGCAGGAAATTAAGGTTGATGAGTACATAACTCACAATTTGACTCTCAACGAGATCAACAAGGCCTTTGATCTGATGCATGAAGGGACTTGCCTCAGGTGTGTGCTTAAAGTGGACGTGTAAAAGGCTGCTGGAGTTTGAAAACTGAAAAGTTGAAAGTTTGAGGTCAAGGTGGATACATATATGGCTGTGGTATCTGCTAAATAATTATCCGCCATATCAATATCGCCATGATAGTAACTGAAGCTACCAGTATCAATGTGTTTGTTCCAACTCTTTTTAAATGAATTCCTTTCAGGGATGGATTTGGTAGAGTTGAAGCTCCTCTTGCCTCTTTTAAATACTGAGTGCATATACATATGTCTGCGACTATTTCTTGGCAGCAACATTTGCTACTACTAAAAATGATAATTTGAACAAGAATGCTTGCGATGTCATTATATCTCTGGATTGTTGAAAATGAATTGCTTTTAGAAACTCCATTTTCTCCAGGAACATGCTTCTCATGAAAAGGTAAACTTCGCTTAAAAAAATGAATTTTGAAATTTTAAGATGGTGCTGCCTCGTATTGGAAGTAATATCGGATATTCGTAGTACAAAGATCACCCTGATTATTGTTCAAAATTTATGGTTTAGTTTTAACATGTCAAAAGATTAGATTTTGTAATATCTAATGTGTGCATGTCACTGATAGGATGTGGCCGGAGTCACAATATCAATATAGTTTCGCTCTTGAGAGCCTCGTTCGCGGGTCAAAAGGGAGTGGGGTAGCACAGGTTGCTGAGGGTAGTGGGGACTTTTTCTTTTTCATTTTCTGAAGTAAATAAGAGCTGTTCTGTTGTTTTCTTTTGCTTTGAAGTAAATAAGAGCTTTTCATTTTATGTTCAAAAAAAAAAAAAAGAAAAAAAAAGAAGTAAATAAGAGCTGGTGTTCGGTGGGGCGAGGTGGTCCGGGAGTTCAGAAATGGCCGGGGCCAATTGCTTGAAGATAAAAACGGAAAAAAATAACGAGCCATATAGAGAAATCTTACAAGGACACAATTAACGCAAATGACAAAATTCTCTCATTCTGGCATTTGGACAGATAGCTTTCATTTCACCTCTCCTTTCTTTTGGAGCACAAAAGTTATTAAGGTAAATTTTATACTACTATATATGCCTCTTTTACCAACTAAAATGCAAACATATATAAATATATTTGGCCAATAATTCATTTTAACATATTTCAAATCGAATCTACAACAAACTCTCCAAAGATTCTCTCCTCTTGTGTGAAGGTGTATTTATCTTCCTTATATTGACCCTATAATAAAAAAAAATGGTGACTACAAAGATGGTTTGTCACCAGTATCGGTATTAAGCAAAGCTAATAATGGTAGCAGCTGTAACCTTTTCTGTCACTTAACAATTCTGTGACAGAGAAATGCAACAAGATTCATTGCATCCAACACGAATAATTCGGGCGCTTAGCCTAAAATGTCTACCACAGATTCACCAAAATTCCCATAAATGATTCTTAGAATCTTATTATAATCCACCCTCTTATGTATCCCCTCCAAACCATCAAAACAGACTTTGTGACACAAAGCGCAAATCTTGAATTTCAATGGCATCATCATCTCTCTCTTGCTCTGCCTCCGACCTCCAGCCCCTCTTGGGCGCCGCCGCCAATGCCACGGCCGCCGCAGAGTTCATCTGCGGCCGGTTTGAGGCCATCTCCAACAAGTTTATTGACACAGGCTACGCAGTGGACAACACCTACCTACTATTCTCCACGTACTTGGTCTTCGCCATGCAACTAGGCTTCGCCATGCTCTGCGCGGGATCCGTACGGGCCAAGAACACCATGAATATCATGCTCACCAACGTCCTCGACGCCGCCACGGGCGGCCTCTTCTACTACATCTTCGGCTTCGCCATTGCCTTTGGTTCTCCATCCAACGGGTTCATAGGCAGACACTTCTTCGGCTTAAACCAATTCCCTTCGTATTCCTTCGACTACGGCTACTTCCTCTACCAGTGGGCTTTTGCCATAGCAGCCGCAGGAATCACTAGTGGGTCAATAGCGGAAAGAACCCAGTTTGTTTCTTACTTGGCCTACTCTTCTTTCTTGACAGGCTTGGTTTACCCTATTGTTTCTCATTGGTTCTGGTCGGCTGACGGGTGGGCCAGCCCGGTAAGAACTGACCAGCTATTGTTCGGGTCGGGGGTGATTGATTTTGCAGGGTCCGGTGTTGTCCATTTGGTGGGTGGAATCGCTGGCCTGTGGGGTGCCATCATTGAAGGTCCACGTATAGGCCGGTTTGATCATTCGGGCAAGCCCGTGTCTTTACGTGGACATAGTGGAACACTTGTTGTCTTGGGTACTTTCCTGTTGTGGTTTGGTTGGTACGGGTTCAACCCAGGTTCGTTTGTCAATATATTAAAGACTTATGGAGAAAGTGGATCCTATTATGGTCAGTGGAGTGCAATTGGCAGGACTGCAGTGGCCACAACCTTAGCTGGTTGCACAGCTGCGTTAACCACTTTGTTTGGTAAGCGGTTGTTGGTGGGTCACTGGAATGTGACAGATGTTTGCAATGGATTGCTTGGTGGGTTTGCTGCCATAACCGGCGGGTGCTCGGTTGTTGACCCCTGGGCTGCAGTTATTTGTGGGTTTGTGGCCGCCTGGGTTCTTATAGGGTGCAACAAGTTGGCGGAGAAGTTCCATTACGATGACCCTCTTGAGGCTGCGCAGCTTCATGGAGGTTGTGGGTCTTGGGGGATTATATTCACTGGTTTGTTTGCAAAAGAGGCATATGTTAATGAGGTTTACCCGGGCCATCCAGGGAGGCCTTATGGGTTGTTGATGGGTGGGGGAGGCAGGCTTTTGGGTGCACAGGTGGTCCAGATTTTGTCCATTCTTGGGTGGGTCAGCGCCACTATGGGCCCATTGTTTTGGATCCTGCATAAACTGAAGCTTTTGAGGATCACGCCAGAGGAGGAGATGGCAGGAATGGACGTGACAAGCCATGGCGGGCTTGCTTATGAGTTTGCCGATGGAGATGTTGCAGCAGGAAAACTGACTGTTGTTTAAGAGGGGAAAAAAAGGTTGAGGTCAACACTGGAATAAAGCTACGTTGGTCAGTTGGTGGGTATATGTCATTGATTTGCTGTGGCAATTGGTATTTTTCTTCATTTCATTTAACCTCTAACCTTTATTCCAGTTTTGCAAATTTAGTTGTAATTGAGATTATGAAGGTACAATACACAATTATGGAGTTGTTTTCAGATTTTTATCTGTGTTAGTTGTTATGATAGTGTAGGAATAAATTTATGTTTCAGCATAATGATGAAAACAATCCACACCTTTAGTTATTGAAGAGTATGAAGATAAACTTATTTACAAATTACAACCCAGTTCCTGCACTAACAATCACAAGCTGGAATAGTCTAGGGTGTCTAAATATTTCTGTGGTCTTCTCTGATTATTATAAGATGACAAGTAAAGCCTACGAGCATTCACAGCTCATGGGGGTTGTTATTGGCGACTAACAATTTGCAGTAGGAAATTAATATATCGTATTGAGAATTAAACCATGTGGCTCTATTTTCTTACAGGACTGCAATTTAGTTCTTACCCTGTGCAATGTATCACACCAGATGGTTCCATGTTCTAATTATTCCCTTGTTACATTGTTCTAAGTTGCTTAATGTGTGATTTCTTTGTTTTTAATGCGCAAGAAAGAAATAAAAGTATGTGACAAACTGAATCTTGGAGTTCCTTATCAGAAACAAAGCTAACACCTACAAAATGTTTGATGTTGCATTGAGCCAAAAAATACAGTAGAACGAGATATTCAAAATGAAAGAGCAACTGTAAGGATTACAAGTTACAGCTTCTCCCTCTTCCATTTACAATTATGCTTAATAACGTACTAAGCATGATATTTCTTTCGAAAATTAGAGAATCTCTTTGTAACTGGTGCAAGGCATACATCATGATAGCAGAACAGCTGCAGGTTTGCCTGATACCTGCTATTTTTCCTAAGCAGAATTAGGATAGCAAATGCTGCACATATCTATTAGAACTGAAAATAAATTGGGTTTCATGAAAATATTTAATGTTTGACAGTTAAAAGCAGGAACAAGGGAAAAGGTTGAAGGAAATTGAGAAAGGTAATTTAATAATTCACTACTTTTACTCAAAGACATCCATCATGGATCAAATCTAAATTAATTTCTAAACGGACTAAATTATTCCATGCTCCATATCTATCCAGATCTGTACAAGCTAAGCCTATTGCCAAACATCAGAAACATAAAAAAAAAAAGAAAAAAACAAGAAGTGAAATTCGTGGGAAACAAATGCATCAAGCAGCTGCCGGGGTATCCATTCTCATCATTGTTAATGCACCCTTGTGCATTGAAGAATCTTGATCATCAAAATACTCGTACGCCAGCCCACCATGGCTTGTCAGATCCATTCCTGCCATCTCCTCATCTGCTGAGATCCTCAGTAGCTTCAACTTGTGCAGAATCCAGAACAAGGTCCCCATTGTCACACTCACCCACCCTATGATTGCCAAAATCTGGACAATGTGAGCAGCCAGCAGCCTTGGACCTCCTCCCAGGAACAATCCATGTGGCCTTCCTGGCTTCCCAGAGTACACTTCCTCAACATATTTGCCATTCGCAAACAATGCAGTGAAGATAATCCCCCAGGCTCCACACCCTCCATGGAGCTGTGCTGCCTCCAGAGGATCATCATATTGGAATTTCTCTGCAAGCTTGTTGCATCCAATGAGTACCCAAGCGGCAACAAACCCACAAATGATGGCTGCCCACGGATCCACAACCGAGCAGCCAGAGGTGATTGCAGCAAAACCACCTAACAAACCATTGCAGACATCAGTCACATTCCAGTGACCAGTCTGCAATCTCTTGCCAAACAGAGTGGTCAGTGCAGCCGAGCATCCAGCCAGCGTTGTAGTCACTGCAGTTCTTCCAATAGCACTCCACTGGCCATAGTAATTAGACCCACCACCATCTCCATAGCTCTTCAGAATATTAATAAACGAACCCGGATTGAAACCATACCAACCAAACCACAACAGGAACGTGCCTAGAACAACCAGTGTCCCGCTATGTCCCCTCATGCTAACAGACTTGCCGTCATGGTCGAACCGGCCCATCCTGGGGCCTTCAATGAGTGCGCCCCACAACCCAGCAATGCCTCCTACCATGTGAACCACACCAGAGCCAGCAAAATCAATAACCCCAGATCCAAACAAGAGGTTACCATCAGCCCTGCCTGCACTAGCCCACCCATCAGGTAACCAGAACCAATGAGCCACAATAGGATAGACCAAGCCCGTCAGGAAGGAGGAGTAGATCAAATAAGCCACGAACTGGGTTCTTTCTGCTATGGATCCACTGGTGATCCCTGCAGCAGCAATGGCAAATGCCCACTGGTAGAGGAAATATCCATAGTCAAAAGAAGGAGAAGGAAAACCCTCAAGGCCAAAGAACTGTTTGCCTATGAACCCATTAGAAGGGGTGCCAAAGGCAAAGGCAAACCCGAAAAGGTAATAGAATAGGCCACCGGTGGCGGCGTCAAGGACATTGGTGAGCATAATATTCATGGTGTTTTTGGCGCGGACAGAGCCTGCACATAACATGGCAAATCCTAGTTGCATAGCAAAGACAAGGTAGGCAGAGAAGAGAAGGTATGTGTTATCAACCGCGTAGCCTGTGGCTACAAACTTGTCGGAAATGGCATTGAATTGGCTACAAATATAGTCAGCAGCGGCGGTGGCATTAGGACCCAGAAGGGAGTGGAGGTCGGCGGCGGAGCAGGACGGTGCAGCCATATTTCTGTGAAGTGGAGGAGAATGAGATGCAACAACCTTAAAGAGGGATTTGCCTTTATAAGGAAAAAGGAAAGAGAGATTCTAACGATTAGGGAGAATCTGAAGGAGATTCCTAGGAGGAATAGAAGACCAACGTAATGCTTATACTAAGTAACTGTGTAACTGATTCCTAGTTTTCCTTTGATTCTGTAACTGATTTCTTTTCTTCTTTTTTTTCTTTGGGTTTTTTTCACGTGCATTATTACCGTAAGTGTACGACTCTGGTGCATAAGTTGCACATCCTATGGTATTGGGTTAAGGTAAGGTAACGGGATCGCCCAAAAAATAAGGGGAGGATTTGCACATCCTATGGTATTGGGTTACTGAGATGCTCTTCTTCAATATACTCCCTCCGATTTTTATTTATTAACGTTCTAGGGATTCAAATTTGTTTCAAATTAATTATCATTTTAGACCTTAAAAATAATGATTGCTTAGTTTTCAATTATATCTTTTTTATTAAATAATATATATGTGAAAAAATTTAGTAAATAATTTTTTTTGAACGATAAGGTATAAGTAAATAATTTTTTTTTAAAGAAAGACAATACAGTCAGATAACATTATTATATTCCAAAATCTAGGTTACCTTCTGTCTTGACGTGTTATGTGAAAGAAAATCTTATAATAAAAAACAGAGAGAGTATAATACTTTTAGGTTGGACTTTGGATTGACAACCTTTTGGTGGTAATGATTAACGAATTATGTTTTGTGTCACTGTATATATTTCTTGACTGATTTGTTGAGACGCCCCGACCCGTATTTATCAGTCTCAATAAACACATGCCGGAACAGTACAACAGTAAATACAACACGTAACCCGGCCCAACGGCCCAAAGATAATATCAATGATTATATCAGAGAAACCGGCCCAACGGCCCAACATCAAAACACGTCGCCCGACCTCAGAGACATCAATAATAGCACAGCGGAAGCAATTATAATCTTAATATCAACATAAACAAAAATTGATGCAAACTAATGGACCCAAGTCCTGTCCGAGGGATAATGCCGCAGCCTGTCTGGAATGCATCATACCTGAACCACAAATAACCCAACCTACAGGATGAAAGCCCGCATGTGAGGGGTGAGTCCGAAGTGCTCACCAACCAAGGATAAACAGAGATATGCAGGCAACCATAATGAAACGCCCGTGTCCTAATTTATTAATATAAGTTATAAATTAATTACAGATTGACCAAATTGCCCTCATCATCCCCGGGACACCCGTATCCCAAGATATCCATTAAAGAATGTATAACATATGAAGAGACCAAAATGCCCTTCTTCCCGGGATACACTATCAACAAAATAATCAATGAACATTTATACAATAATTTACACAACAACGAGTATGCAGCGGAAGACTACACAAATGATAACAAGTATGCATTGAACCCTATGGATCCGACCCGAGGAGAGGAAAGCACCGCCACCTGCTGATATGCACCTCTGATCATCGATCAGCTAACCTGTGTAAAACTGTGAGGGGGTGAGACCAACCACTGTCTCAACGCAGACAAATAAACCAATAATATACAATTACAAATAAACTACAATTACACCGGCAATGGCAACAACAAACACAGAGCACAACAATTCACAATACATAACACCAGTCTTCACCAGACTTCAACCATCACTATCATTACTTATATTATTATCTTTGTTATTAAGGTTAAGTATTTTATTAGGGCCCTCTACTGTGTGCGTCGAGCTCGGTCCCGTCTGATCAGACAACCAGGCATAAGCCCAAATAAACCAGGCACGAAGCCCAAACATATCCAGAGAGAGAGAGAGACAGAGAGAAAGAGGAAGGTAGAAAGGGGGAGGTAGAAAGAGGGAGGTAGAACCGGCCATCACAGGCCCACATGCAAACCCGCATGCCATCCCGAGGGGTATTACTTCCCGCTCGAACCAACCGGTCAACAGCCCCACAGTAGACTTTATTACAATTCGTTATTCTCATTTATTCTTTAAGAGTTGTACCATACGTTATGATTCAACAGTGTTGTGTGGAATTTAATATCTTATTTTCCAATCCGGGCCTCCAGCCCACAGTCCACCACACAAACACAAATCCATAATATCATGTTATTTAGCATAACAAACAAGCATGCTCAACTGGCATACCATATTACACCGGCACACAATTCACTTAAACAGGCATACCGCATCAAGGATATCATCAATATATACACTTTGCAATTAACATCATCAGCACATCAGGCAAGCATGCATACAGCATTAAAGACCAAACAAACAAGACCACTTTATATTCCAAAACAATTAACCGAGCATTGTAGTAATGCATACAAAGGTTTATAAGTCCTCACCTTGGCCATCATAATAGTCTCGAAAGCCGAAGCCTCGTTTCGCCTCAACAACCTCATGTCCATAACCTCCTATGAACATATATACCATATAAGATATTTATTCACGGAAATCAAATCAAATACATGCCAATGATATCGTCTTTAGCTTTAATCGTACACTAGACCCGTTACTAAGAAGCCTAGGTCTAAACCCAATATTCAAATCCAATTTAATACCTGGGCCTAAGGCCCACATCATAAGAACCCCTTTGGGCCTAAAGCCCATCTTAAAATATTATCCATTTATTGGGTCTAAAGCACATCCCCCAACACCATTGGGCCTAAAATCCATTTGAATTAGTTACATTTTATTGGGCCTAAAGCCCATCTCAATTACAAGCCATTGGGCCTAAAGCCCACTTCTTTAGTCATTGGGCCTAAAAGCCCATATAGAATTAGTATGACATTAATTGGGCCTAAGCCCGGCCCATCACAGTAATACTTTTATCGAACTCCCGAGCCCAAACATTTCCCGGCCTAAAGATACTATGTGCGTCGGACATATACCGGCCACGCGCCTCCAACCTCGTCACACGCGCCTTTCCATTAAGTCCATTACCGTTATAATACATTTATTAAATGCATTTACGCAACATGACATGTACAAAATCAATTAACGGTCAATACCGAAAATTACCATCTAATGCCGGAAAAGAAGTTATGTCTTGCCGGGACAGCAACCCGAGCCTCGCCGGAAAATTCCCGAGCTCGCCGGATTCCGATCAACCCCGCCGGAACAGTACATGCCTCGCCGGATTCTGGTCACCATCACCGGAACAGCCACCCGAGACGCCGACAAACCACAGCAACTGCCCAAAAACGAATAACAATAAACTGCCACAGCCTCCAAACAAAAATCCAAACAACATTCAACTCCAAAATCCAACACCACATAACGAAATTGGAAAGAGCTTAGGATATCCAATCCTTACCAGAATAATCACCGCCCAAAACTGGTCCTGAATGAACCCGTTGACAGCAGCAAACGGCGCTCACCCATTACCGAGGCAGCTCGGTGACAACCCCACCAAATCCGGCAGCCTCTAACTCGACCCGAGGCAACACAGGAACCAACGGCAGGCCTCACTCCGGCCAAACACGCCACCAACACGAACAACACAACACAACACGCCGCCGAACCCCCTGCCATGAGTACCTCGAACTCGCCACGGCCGGACACCAAACCAATCAAACACGGCACGAACAAAACATAGCCCCCAAACAATTAATTCAACACATGAACCAAACCCAGATTGAAGAAGAAGAGAAGAAAGAGGGAGAGAGAGGAAGGTCGGCGAGGCTTACCAGAGGACAACCGAGAGGCGACGACGACGCGCCTCGTCCAAGCCCGACCTCCTCTTGCAACTGGGTAGCGACAGCAGTGGCGGCTTCAAGGCGGCGCCGTCGTGAGGGGAGAGCAGACAGAGGCGGCCGCGTCTCGCCCAACAAGGTCTCGTGCGCCACCTCCCTCCCTCGGCGCAGCAGTGGCTGCGGCTGAACGACGAACAGAAGACGACTCCACACCAGGCAGCGGCGGCGTCACGATGCGACGGCGAGAGAAGGAAAACTGGGCGGCGGCAGCTAAAGTGACAGAGATGAGGAGTTGAGATGGAAAAGCAAGCAGAAGGGGCATGGGGGGTGAGACGCCGTCAGGTGTAGAGAAGAAGAGAAAGAAAAGAAAAGAAAAGAGGGAATAGGAAAAGAAGAGAAAAGAAGAGTATTTAGGGTTTGGCCGGCTCAGTCCCGAAACGACGTCGTTTCGGACTGAGGCGCGGTCAACCCTCGCCAGTCAACATTTTTTTTTTTATCAATACGACGTAGTTTTAATTTCAACTACGTTAAAACCCCGTTTCACCCCGAAACAAGTCCCCGTTTCCGACGAAACTCAAACCCCTTATAATACCAACCTAAAAACATCATTTCCAGGGAAAATAATTTATTCCCTTAACCAAAAACCCGGAAATTCCTCAAGGGCATAATTGGAATAAAAACCCTAAAAATTAATTACCGAAAATCCGGGGCGTTACACATAATACTTTTGAAGAAAATACCAGCAAAAGGCAACTCAAGAATCAACCAAATCATGACTGAGCCAAGACCAAAAGAATATTTTATCATTATTACCAATTTTATCTTCCGGGCCCTGTCACGGATAAACTAGGATCGTACCAGGTTATCAACCTGTTCCTGGTGCCAGATCTAAAAGAAACCAGGATCAACATTGTAACAGCCCGGGTAAAATTTTTGATTTTTACAGGGACTGTAAAAGTCTTTTTACCGTGATTTACTGTAGAATTAATCTTGGGTAATTAATTCAAGGTAAATCAGGCGTCGTTTTTCGAAACTGAGGGTTTTCCCGCGCTCGAGATTATTTCGTGGATTTTTCGGGCTTAAGTTGGTATTTTCTCGGGTCCCGGAATCCTCAGAAAAAATCACACCGGAAAATAACTAAGGGGGTATCAGTTATTTTCTGGTCCGGACCGGATTCGCTTCATAATGCAGACAAGCTGCATTATTGAAGTTCACACGTCGCACAGTATTTCACGTTCTATAAAAAGAAAGCAGAGGAAGAAAGGAGGAGGAGAGGAAGAAAGGAGAGGAAAAAGAAAAAGAGAGGAAAAGAAAAAAAAGAGAGAAAAAAAGAGAAGAAAAAGAAAAGAAAAAAAAAGAAGAAAGGAAAAAAAAATAAAGAAAACCGGGAAAAAGAAGAAAAATAGGAGGGGAAAAAAAAGGAAGAAGAAATCGGAAATAGAAGAAAAAAAGAAGAAAAATGGAAAAGAAAAAAAAGAGGAAAAAAAAATACAGAAAAGAAATGAAAAATAGAAAGAAAAAAAAGGGGAGGAGAACGTGAACAGTTCGTCACCCGCCCTGCCACTGTTCACGGCGAGCCAGTCGGCGCCGCCTCTTGACACACCGCCGCCACCAGCTGCTTCTCCTCACTGTCGCGACCTCAACCCCGTCACCCCCGCTCGGTTACGCCGCCTGACGGGCCGTGACGTGCCGTTGACCCGGCGGACGACCCGTGGATCCGTCTTCCTCCGCGCCTGCGTCTGCTCCAGCGCCGCCGCGCCCAGCTTCCGGCCTCCCTCGCGTCGCTCTTCGCTCGCCGCTGCCTTGCCTCGCCTCACCATCCTCATCGCTCGCTCGTCGCGCCGCCCATCTGTCACCAACCCGTGGGATCAGGGTTTTGAGGGTGAGTGACCCGAATCTGTGTGACGGGTAGTGGGTTTCTGGGTTGGGCTATGGGTTGTGCTGGGCCGGGCCTTGACAGGCCTGTGCTGGGCTACTTGCCTTGGTCTGGGCCGACACTATTCATGGCCCAATCTATTTTAATTAAAAAAACAAAATATATATATATATATATTTATTCATTTTTTTGGTATTTAATTATGAAAAAAAATATATATTTACTTTGAGAAAATTATGGTCAATTTAATTCTGTTATTTTGAAGAAAATATATGTAACAGCCCGGGTAAAAATTTTGGATTTTTACCGGACTGTAAAAATCTATTTACCGTGATTTACTGTTGAATTAATCTTGGGTAATTAATTCAAGGTAAATCGGGAGTCGTTTTTCGAAACCGAGGGTTTTCCCGCGCTCGTGATTTTCCCGTGGATTTTTCGGAACTAAGTTGGTATTTTTCGGGTTTCGGAATTTCTCGAAAAATCACACCGGAAAATAACGAAGGAGGTATCTGTTATTTTTTGGTCCGGATCGGATTCGTCCGTAATGCAGACGAACTGCATTATTATTAATCACAAGCTTAATAGTGTTTTTCCAGTTTATAAAAAGGAAGAGGAAGGCAGCCGGTGGAGAGAAAGGAGGAAAAAAAAAAAAAGAAAGAAAAAAAGGAGAGAAAAAGAAAGGAAAAAGAAAAAGAGAGAAAAAAAAGGAAAAAGAAAAAGAAGAAAAAAAAAGAAAGAGAAAAATCAGAAAAAAAGAAGAAGAGAGAAAAGAAAAAAAATGAAGGAGGAGAAAAAAAAATAATAAACACAGAAAAATAGAAAAAAGAGAGAAAAGAAAAAAAAAGAAAATCAGAAAGAAAAAAAGAAAAGAAAATAAGAAAATAAGGAAAAAGGAAAAAAAGAGGAAGGATGAACAGTAGTCACCCGGCGCCTCCATCACTGTACATCTCGAAGTGTTCCGGCCGTTTCCTCGCCGAACCGCCGCCCCCAGCTGCTTCCCCTCACCGGCGCGACCTCAGCCCCGCTGTCGCCGTCGAGTTCCGCCGCTTCCACCGCCGTCACGCGCGCTTGACCCGAGCTGCGACCCGTGGATCTGCTTCCCCGCGCCGCTGCTCTGCCACCTGCCGTCGACGCGCCGCCATCCTGCCGCCCGTGGAGTCGCCCCGATGTCGTCGACTCTGCGGCAGCCTTCCCTCGCGTCGCCGTCGCCCCTGTCGCCGTCCCTGCTGCTCAACCCGCTAGGTAAGTCGGGTTTAGCCCGTTTCCAACGGCCGGGTCGCGCCTTCCTGGGTTGCGATCCGGATCTTTCTTTTTGATTTAATATATATATATATATATATAAATGCTTATATAATTAATTTCTGTTAATTAATTTTTGGAAAAAAATATGTATTTTTATATTTCGAAAAATATGGTAATTCTGTGTTATGGTTTATTATTTTGAAATATATATATACTTTGTTAAATAATTAAGTTATGTTTTGGGAAACTATTATTAATTGGGAAAAAATATAAATACCATAGAAATAATTTCTGGAAAATTAATATGTATATTATTTTCGTCTGGAAAATTATAATTTTGGTATATGTATATAAATATGTATTTTGTAAATTAAATTTAATTATATTTTGTGTTGAAAAATATTATTACTATATATATTTAGAAAAGATAAATACTATATATATATTTTCTGGAAATTATAAATAGGTTAATATTTTTCTGGAAAAATTATGGAAATTATTATTTTGGGAAATTATAATTATTTTATGAAAATATAGTTTGAAAAGAGTTTTAACTGAAGTATAGTACCGAAATTGTATTCGGATATACGTATGGTTAAATATTTTCGATAAATGGAAATAATAACGGATAAGAACCGGGATGGGTATATTTCGTAGTATTGGCATCATAGTACCGATTATGTGCATTTATGTGAGTGTATATATTGTCTTGTGGTATAGGTTTGGATATCGGGCAGTTTCCCGAGGAGCCGGCGTCGGACCGGACATTGTCTCCGAAGTTGAGTAATCGGCCAAGGTGAGGATGGATTTCCTTCAATATGTGCCTTATTACTCGGTTATTGTGTTTGTTGATATTTGCATGTTGCATTGTTGTGGTTGGGTTCGGGATGTCTATCCCGTGGTCTTGATTGTTGTCGGGATGTTTTGGTATTTTTGGGATGTTTATCCCGTGTTGATTTTCTGTGTTTTCTTTTGGATTAAGTATAAAGGATTACTTAATGAATTGTGATGAGGATGTCGATAATCGGTATTTTGGTTAGGGATGTCGATCCCTGAGTTTGGTTTTTAATGACGATATAATTGTCACGTGGTAAGTAGAGGTACGACCGGATGGTTAGAGACTGTTTGTGGTGGCCATGATCTGGGTTACTTGATAAGCATGTCTATGCTTGGGATGTCTATCCCGTGATATATTTTTGGGATGTCTATCCCTGGGTTCTTTTTGATCTGGCACCAGGAACAGGCTGATAACCTGGTACGACCCTAGCTTATCCGTGACAGGGCCCGGAAAGATAAAATTGGATAATTGGATTTTGTTGAGTCTTTTGGTCGGTTTTTGATTGTTTTTGGCCTTGAGTAACTTTAGTGTCCATATTGATGGTCTTTCCATTGTCGTGAGCACTTCGGACTCACCCCTCACCTGCGGGCTTTCATCCTGTAGGATGAG
>JAKUCV010005159.1:200848-214349 GCA_028386065.3 Turnera subulata
TGGTACGACCCTAGCTTATCCGTGACAGGGCCCGGAAAGATAAAATTGGATAATTGGATTTTGTTGAGTCTTTTGGTCGGTTTTTGATTGTTTTTGGCCTTGAGTAACTTTAGTGTCCATATTGATGGTCTTTCCATTGTCGTGAGCACTTCGGACTCACCCCTCACCTGCGGGCTTTCATCCCGTAGGATGAGTTGTTTCATGTACAGGCTTGGTGCATTCCAGACAGGCTGCAGCGTTATCCCTTGGACAGGGCTCGGATCCATAGTTTGCATGTGTCGCATACAGTGTTAGTGAGTATTTAAGTCTTCCGCTGTGCAGTGTTTTCACTATTATTGGGCCATTGGGCCGGGATTTATTATTTATGTTGTTTTACTATTTTGGGCCGTTGGGCCGAGTTATTGTTGTTCACACTGTATGCTTGGGTTTATTGGGTTGGGTTGTCACAGTTCCGGCACGTGTTTACTGTGTACGGTAAATACGGGTCGGGGCGCTTCAATATAAATATATATACCTTGATAAATAATTAAGTTATGTTTTGGAAAACTAATATTATTTGGAAAAATATATATATACCATGAAAATAATTTCTGGAAATTTTATATATATTATTTTTCCTGGAAAATTATGGTTGTGGATATATAAATATATGTACTTTTAAAATTAAAGGTAATTATATTTTGTGTTGGAAAATATTATTATATATATTTAGAAAAAGATAAATACTATATATATTTTCTGGAAATCATAAATACGTTATTATTTTTCTGGGAAATTGTGGTGATTATATTTTGGAAAGTATAATTAATTTATGAAAATATTTTTAAGAGAGTTTTAATTAAAGTATGGTACCGAAATTACATTCGGATATACGTACGGTATAATATTTTCGGTTAAAGATGATAATAAAAGATATGTAACCGGGATGGGTTATTTCGTAGTTTAGGCATCATAGAATTCCGATTATGTGCATTTATGTGTATATATTGTTTTGTTGTATAGGTTCGGATATCGGGCAGTTTCCCGAGGAGCCGGCTTGGGACCGGTCATTGTCTGCGGAGTTGAGTAATCGGCTAAGGTGAGGATGAATTTCCTTCAATATGTGCCTGTATTACTCGGTTTTTGTGTTTGATGATTATTGCATTGTTGGATGTTGCATTTGTTGTGGTTTGTTTCGGGATGTTTATCCCATTGTCTTGACTGTTTTCGGGATGTTTATCCCAGTATCTTGGTTGGTATTTGGATGTTGATCTTGAGTCTTTTTGGTACAACAGATAATGGATTAATTAATAATTTGTGATAAGGATGTCGATCCTCGGTTTTGGATGGGATGTCTATCCCGGTATTTTGGTTAGGGATGTTGATCCCTGTGACTTGGATTTGATGATAATATAATTGTCACATGGTAAGTAGTGGTACGACTCGATGGTTTAAGACTATTTTGTGGTGGCCATGACCTGGGTTACTTGTGATAAGCATGTCTATGCTTGGGATGTCTATCCCGTGATTATTTTTGGGATGTCTATCCCTGGGTTCGTATTTTTGGGATGTCGATCCCTGGGTTCTCTTGGATTTGGTCTGGCGCCCGAAATATGTTGATAACCAGGTCTGACCCCTAGCTTATCCGTGACGGGGCCCGGAAAGATAAAATTGGAAATTGGAATTTTATTTGAGTCTTTTTGGTCTTGGACCAGTATTGGGTCGAGTCTTTTGGGATTGGTTTGTTTTGGGCTGTTTTTACCTGTTTTCGACCTTGAGTAATTTTAGTGTTGCATATTGATTGTCTATCCTTCGTCGGTGAGCACTTCGGACTCACCCCTCACCTGCGGGCTTTCATCCCGTAGGATGAGTTATTTGTGGTACAGGTTTGGTGCATTCCAGACAGGCTGCGGCCTTATCCCTTGGATAGGACTTGGATCCATAGTTTGCATCAGTGTCGCATACAGTGTCTCTGTGAGTTATTAAGTCTTCCGCTGTGCATTATATTGCTATTTTTGGGCCATTGGGCCGATTATGATGTTATTGATGTTTTTATTTTGGGTTGTTGAGCCCGGATTTCTGTTGTATACACTGTATGCTGGGCTTTGTTTGGTTGGGTTGTTACAGTTCCGGCACGTATTTACTGTGTATGGTAAATACAGGTCGGGGCGTTTCAAACATTCCAATAACAAATCTCAGGGATCAACATCCCAATAACAATCTCAGAGATCAACATCCCAATAACAATCTCTGGGATCAACATCCCAATAACAATCTTAGGGATCAACATCCCAATCAAACCGGCATCAACATGCCCATCACAAGTAACCCAGATCATGGCCACCACAAAACAATCTCAAACCATCCGGTCGTACCTCTACTTACCACGTGACAATTAAGTCATATCCATTCCAAAACCAAATCACAGAAATCAACATCCCTAACCAAATCAAAAGACACGACTCACTCATTAACTTTTCCAATTTTAATATCCGGGCCCGTCACTGGACAAGCTAGGGTCGTACCTGGTTATTAACTAATTCCAGATGCCAGGCCAAACATAACCCGGGATCAATATCCCAATAACATAATGAATCCTGGATCAACATCCCAATATCCAAATCAAATCGGGATCAACATCCCATAACCAAGAACCCAGCCATGACACCACAGAACTAGTCTCTAACCATCTAGTCGTACCACTACTTTCCGCGTGACAATAATATCATCATCTCAAATCAACTTCCAATTTCCATTTTCCTTTTTCCCAATTATCCATACCACAGTTTATTCCAATTATCCAATCACAACACAGTCTATCGACAACAATCACAATATCCATAACAGTCAAACAATTATCCAACTTCCTATTAACTCAAGTTATACAACAGACCAATCCATCAACAGTTTCATAACACCAATTATTCACAATCCAACATCAATCACAACACAGTATCCAAGGAACCAATAACAATCAACACAATATCTACAAAACCAATAACACAGTCTAACAACAACAACAACATCAACATAGCAGTCAAGTAACCAACAATAACCATCTCAGCATTTCAATCAAACAACAAAACACACAAAGTATTACAGGCACATATCAAGGGTTATCTATCCTCACCTTAGCCGATTATCAGTTATGGAATCCTCAACAGGTTCCAAAGCCGGTTCCTCAGGAACTGCTCGATATCGACTCCTATATAACAAATAACAAATATGCTCACATGAGATGCACAGTAATTGATATGCCATAATATGTTGCATTTTCCTTATCGTCATAATTTACCGTTGTTAATCCTTTCCTGAAATAATTATTTTTACCATATCATATATTCTTTTCCAAAAAGTCATTACCTTAATATATATATTTTTTTTCAAACGTAATAATCATATATGTATTTATTTTCCAAAAGTACTTACCTTATAGTAATATGTCTATCAATTTATTTATTTATTTCCAAAGCCATATTCCTCATATTATTTATTTTTTTCCATAATACTATATACCATATATCCTTTCCAAATATTATTTCCAAAAATATAAGCCTTATTGTTATTTTTTTTTCATTTAATTCCCTTTTTCCAGATTATATTCTCTCTTTTTTTTTTTAGAATCGGACTGGGCCAAATAGTGCCAGCCCAGACCCCCTGCAGAGGCCAAACCAAGGCCCAAACAGGAACCCTGGTGCTGCCCATGCAACGGGCCCAGCGACACAGCCCAAACATCCATACCATCCAGCCCAAAACCCATCATGAAACCCGGGTTAACTCGACCCGCGACCCTCCATCCGGGTCGTTTCTTCATTCTCAGCTCACCTTGAGCAAGCGGCACGGCGACGATGCAGGGATGAGGAGACAGTGGCATGGGACGGAGGCGCGAGGTGGACACGGCACAGGTGTGACGGAGGAGGCGGTGCGAGGTGAAGGCGTCGCCGCGGTAGATGGGGAGGCGGTGGTGGTTCGTGCAGGAAGTCGGGTCGTCGGCTGGCGGCTGCAGAACTCAGAGCGACGTCTTCGCGAGGAGAAAGGAGGACGACGACGGCTTCAGGTTGCAGCGACGAGGAGTGAGGGAGGAGGAAGATGGTGGTGGTCGGCGTGAGGTGGTGTCGGGCAGTGGTGGTCTCGGTGGTTGTGGTGTGTGTATTTTTCTTTTTTTTTTCTTTTTTTTGATGTGTTCTGTGAAGCTTACAGGAAAGAAAAGGTGCTATTGGGTTGTAAGAAAAGAAAAGAAAGAACTGAGTATGGGGTTTGTAGGAGCAGAAGGAGAAGAAGGTGGTGTTGATGGTGTTGCAGGAAGAAGATGGTGGGTGTACTAGGAAGCAGAAAATCACGGGGTTATAGGAGAAAGGTAAGTCACAAGCATAACAGGAGAAGGCGACTGCAATAACCAATTATGCAGTCGTGTACCGTCCGGACCAAAAAATAACTGATACACCTCCTTAGTTATATTTCTGATGTGATTTTCTGAGGATTTCGGGACCCGAAAAATACCAATTTTGGTCCGAAAAATCCACAGAAAATCCCCAAGCGCGGGAAAAACCTCGGTTTCGGAAAAAAGCGAAGCTCGATTTACCTTGAATTAATTACACAAGATTAATTCATTCGGTAAATCACTGTATAACGACTTTTACAGTCCCTGTAAAAATACAAATTTTTACCCGGGCTGTTACATTCTACCCACCTTAAAAAAATTTTGTCCTCGAAATTCCGTCTTATCCATGGGTCTTACCACGATAAGCTTTTGGTATACTCCACCAGCTGTCCGAACTCAACACGATACGCATCTCTGGCTCCCTTATAAAAACCAAACCTCAACCCTGGCAAACCTGCTCTTTGACATGGATTCTCCCATAAGAACTAGGATGACTTCTGACTCAGAGGAGCTGAGCTATACCGGTGGTGTTAATCCCTTCATGACAGACTCCGATGAAGAACCTCCGAAGAAACGCTTCAAGACGACCATCATCGGTCTCAAGGAACATATGGTGGTCTCTCGAAGACGGTGAAAGAAACCTGTCGGCAAAGAGGAGCCATCCGATCGCACGGATGCTGATGATAGGAAGGGCAAAGCAACTGCTATCAGCGATATCCCACTGTAGACACTGACGCAACTGAACACTTCACTGAAGAAGGTCAGCTCGGCGGTGATGCAGATCGAACTGGCGTGTGCAGAACTCTCCTCCCAGATAAAAAATATACAAAAACTTGTAAAAGATCTAGAGAAGCAAGTAACTCCATAGAGTACTTCTTCTTTATTGTAAAACAGTTATGAAAAAAAAAATAAACAAGCTTTTTCTTTATAAAACAATTCTCTCTTATAATATGAAAATTTATGTTAAACAGAAAAACAAAACATTTTAAAGCAGAAGAAAACCAATAAGAAGGAAATAAAATCAAGCATAAAGAAATTAAAACAAAACATGTTTCCATGTCCATCGCTCTAGATCGGTCGTATAGGTCCTCGAACCAAAGAAACGCAACTCGTATAACTGACAGAGATATCGGTTCTCCTTGTGAAAATGACATCCATTAACTCGCAAGGTGATGATCACGAGAACGTCCTGTGTCCCACGAAAGAAACGATATCCACCTGTCCACAAGCCAAAAACGTCTTCCAGATATCGTATCCCTCCATGATGTCCAAACAGGAGCAACCCTGTCGCACATACACTCTACCTGAGGTATGGTCCCATCAACCTGGCCACAACGGTCACGGATGCATGTGATAAAAGATGCAGGGAAAACTATAAAAAGAAGAGCCCAAAACAACCGTGTAAGAAAAATGTAAGATGAAAGCGAGGTGGAAAACACTCACGTTTGTAGCCCGAAAATCATATAAAGTGACGAAGCAAAATTTCGAACCATGGCAAAATTTTCAAAAAACAAAATCTTGAAAATCGTAACGGTTTGGAGTTTTGTGAAAAAATTCTACTTTTCCTATCCCCGAAAAATATTTTATTTTATTTTATTTTTCTTTTTCTTTACCTTTTTTTCTTTTTTTTCTTCTCTTTTTTTTTCTCTTTCTTTCCTTTTCTTCCCTTTTCTTTTACTTTTTTCTTCTTCTTTTCTTTCCTATTCCTTCTTCTTTCTTCTTCTTTTTTTTCTTTCCTTTCTATTTCTTTGTCTTTTCTTTTCCTTTTTTTTCCTTTTACTCTTTTTTTTCTTCGGGAACAGGTGGGGTCTACACTTTGAAAAATAGGTAAACATTTTTCTATAAAAGGCAAAACAACGGTAAGCAAAAACCACAAAGCTTCCAAAAGAAAACAAAACGTTCAACCAAAGAAAACACAATGCATCAAACACTATGCCTGCTCCATCATCTGTCTTCTTTGTCGAGGGTGCCTTCCTCGGAAGAAGGAACCGGTTGGCCTACAGCCTGATCAACGAACGTCCAGAGGAACTTCCAACCGAGCTCGGCAGGATGCCTCGTTTGGTCTTCGTCGACGAATTCTACTCCTCCAGGTTCTTTGTCACTCCCATGGAAGAGATGTTCTTCCTGGAGGATCAAAGCACTCTGAGAACCTCCTTCTACGGCTCGGCCAATTCCGTCATGTTTTTCATTTCTGAAAGACTTCAGGAATTCAACCTAGAGCCCACTCGCCAATTCCTGGACCAAGGTACCTACTACCAGCTCTGGATGACTGCCCAGAGCATGCCCAGAGTAACTCGGTTACCACCAACTTGGCCAAAGGCCCGTCTACTGGTGTGGAACTGCAGAGGAATCGCTAGGCGTTCCCAGAAGTTCACGCGTACCTTGAGAGATCTGAAGAACCAGTACAAGCCCAACATGGTTCTGCTCACGGAGACCCAGCGGCAGCCTGAAGACAATCACGGTGTCATTCCACTTCGATTCCCTCCAGCAAACCGGTTCGAGCTTCCTGGCCAGAACAAAACGGGCAGTATGTGGTTCTCGTAGAACGATAGCATCAGGGTCAACATTACCAATGACCCTAATAGCTTCAGGGTCAACGTTGTACCAAGAAGATAAATAATTTAAATAATATTGATAATGTAATATTAATAATATTTATGTTTCTGCATGTTTATGGCATCAATTACCTCTTATGTGAATGTTCTGTGGCAAGCTGGCGTCCTTCGATTGGATCCATCATGTACTAACTAAATGACATAAATGCAAAATGATAAACATATGGAGCGAGCTATGCACAGCAAATAAGCAAAACAATCACCCAAGGACCTACCGCCCGCTCCGCTACCAAAATGAGACGCCCCGACCCGTATTTACTAGTCTTAGTAAACACGTGCCGGAACTGTACAACAGTAAATACAACACGTAACCCGGCCCAACGGCCCAAAGATAATATCAATGATTATATCAGAGAAACTGGCCCAACGGCCCAACATTAAAACACGTCGCCCGACCTCGGGGACATCAATAATAGCACAGCGAAAGCAATTATAATCTTAATATCAACATAAACAAAAACTGATGCAAACTAATGGATCCAAGTCCTATCCGAGGGATAATGCCGCAGCCTGTCTGGAATCCATCGTACCTGAACCACAAATAACCCAACCTACGGGATGAAAGCCTGCAGGTGAGGGGTGAGTCCGAAGTGCTCACCAACCAAGGATAAACAGAGAAATGCAGTCAACTATAATACTTTTGTAGAAAATACCAGCAAAAGGCAACTCAAGAATCAACCAAATCATGACTGAGCCAAGACAAAAGAATATTTTATCATTATTACCAATTTTATCTTCCGGGCCCCGTCACGGATAAACTAGGGTCGTACCAGGTTATCAACCTGTTCCTGGTGCCAGATCTAAAAGAAACCGGGATCAACATCCTAATAACAAATCTCAGGGATCAACATCCCAATAACAATCTCAGAGATCAACATCCCAATAACAATCTCTGGGATCAACATCCCAATAACAATCTCAGGGATCAACATCCCAATCAAACCGGCATCAACATGCCCATCACAAGTAACCCAAATCATGGCCACCACAAAACAGTCTCAAACCATCCGGTCGTACCTCTACTTACCACGTGACAATTAAGTCATATCCATTCCAAAACCAAATCACAGGAATCAACATCTCTAACCAAATCAAAAGACACGACTCACTCATTAACTTTTCCAATTTTAATATCCGGGCCCCGTCACTGGACAAGCTAGGGTCGTACCTGGTTATTAACTAATTCCGGATGCCAGGCTAAATGTAACTCGGGATCAATATCCCAATAACATAACGAATCCGGGATCAACATCCCAATATCCAAATCAAACAGGGATCAACATCCCATAACCAAGAACCCAGCCATGACACCACAGAACTAGTCTGTAACCATCTAGTCGTACCACTACTTTCCGCGTGACAATAATATCATCATCTCAAATCAACTTCCAATTTCCATTTTCCTTTTTCCCAATTATCCATACCACAGTTTATTCCAATTATCCAATCACAACACAGTCTATCGACAACAATCACAATATCCATAACAGTCAAACAATTATCCAACTTCCTATTAACTCAAGTTATACAACAGACCAATCCATCAACAGTTTCATAACACCAATTATTCACAATCCAACATCAATCACAACACAGTATCCAAGGAACCAATAACAATCAACACAATATCCACAAAACCAATAACACAGTCTAACAACAACAACAACATCAACATAGCAGTCAAGTAACCAACAATAACCTTCTCAGCAGTTCAATCAAACAACAAAACACACAAAGTATTACAGGCACATATCAAGGGTTACCAATCCTCACCTTAGCCGATTATCAGTTATGGAATCCTCAACAGGTTCCAATGCCGGTTCCACAGGAACTGCTCGATATCGACTCCTATATAACAAATAACAAATATGCTCACATAAGATGCACAATAATTGATATGCCATAATACATTGCATTTTCCTTATCATCATCATTTACCGTTATTAATCCTTTCCTGAAAATATTTTCTTGAAATAATTATTTTTACCATATCATATATTCTTTTTCCAAAAAGTCATTACCTTAACATATATATTTTTTCCAAACGTAATAATCATATATGTATATATTTTCCAAAAGTACTTACCTTATAGTAATATGTCTATCAATTTATTTATTTATTTCCAAAGCCATATTCCTCATATTATTTATTTTTTTTCCATAATACTATATACCATATATCCTTTCCAAATATTATTTCCAAAAATATAAGCCTTATTGTTATTTTTTTCCATTTAATTCCCTTTTTCCAGATTATATTTTCTCTCTTTTTTTTTAAAGAATCGGACTGGGTCAAATAGTGCCAGCCCAGACCCCTTGGAGAGGCCAAACCAAGGCCCAAACAGGAACCCTGGTGCTGCCCATGCAACGGGCCCAGCGACACAGCCCAAACATCCATACCATCCAGCCCAAAACCCATTCTGAAACCCGGGTTAACCCCACCCGCGACCTTTCATCCGGGTCGTTTCTTCAACCTCAGCTCACCTTGAGCAAGCGGCGCGGCGACGATGCAGCGACGAGGCGACAGTGGCACGGGACGGAGGCGCGAGGTGGACACGACACAGGTGCGACGGAGGAGGAGGTGCGAGGTGAAGGCGTCGTCGCGGCAGATGGGGAGGCGGTGGTGGTTCGTGCAGGAAGTCGGGTCGTCGGCTGGCGGCTGCAGAACTCAGAGCGGCGTCGTCGCGAGGAGAAAGGAGGACGACGACGGCTTCAGGTTGCAGCGACGAGAAGTGAGGGAGGAGGAAGATGGTGGTGGTCGGCGTAAGGTGGTGTCGGGCAGCGGTGGTCTCGGTGGTTGTGGTGTGTGTGTTTTTCTTTTTTTTTTCTTTTTTTTTTGATGTGTTCTGTGAAGCTTGCAGGAAAGAAAAGGTGCTACTGGGTTGCAAGAAAAGAAAAGAAAGAACTGAGTATAGGGTTTGCAGGAGCAGAAGGAGAAGAAGGTGGTGTTGATGGTGTTGCAGGAAGAAGATGGTGGGTGTACTTGGAAGCAGAAAATCACGGGGTTATAGGAGAAAGGTAAGTCACAGGCATAACAGGAGAAGGCGGCTGCTATAACCAATTATGCAGTCGTGTACCGTCCGGACTAGAAAATAACTGATACACCTCCTAAGTTATATTTCTGGTGTGATTTTCTGAGGATTCCGGGACCCGAAAAATACCAACTTTGGTCCGAAAAATCCACAGAAAAATTCTGAGCGCGGGAAAAACCTCGGTTTCGAAAAAAACCGACGCTCGATTTACCTTGAATTAATTATCCAAGATTAATTCATTCGGTAAATCACTGTATAACGACTTTTACAGTCCCGGTAAAAATACAAATTTTTACCCAGGCTGTTACATTTGTTCAATCAATTTAGCAAACTATATAGATAGACTGGTTGATAAAAATGTAAATCGCCGAGCTAATACCATTGATGTAAATGAAAAAAAAGTGAAAGAAAAAAATATTGGTAATTATAAATGAATTATAGTCAATTCTTCACGAAAGAAAAAATAACTATAGTAGATAACTAAAAGTCATAAAAATTATTATGTTTTACTTGTATGTAACCATATTTATGAATCTCCGTTCTTCTCGTGAGCTATTATATGCGGAAATTGACTGAATGAAGCTTGGACTTAATAGATTCCTGGTATTACAATTTGTTGTTGCTCTCTGGTCCTCTGGATACTGATACAGGATTTCCATAATCCAAATTGGCCTGGACAATTCATTTTTGAGGTAGAGGCAATCCAAATTGGAGTCATTTCTTCGAAAAAAAATTGGTCATTTCTTTTTTTTTTGGATGGTTAAAATTGGACATTTTTATTTTGGCCCAAAATTTTTTTCACTTTCACTTTTAGAATTAAATTTTTTTGTTCATTATATTATTATAAAATATTTAAAATTTTTATACTATTTTTGTATTTGTTTTACTGATTTATATTTTTTTTGTGTTAATGTTTTTTCTATTTCCATGGTAGTAGTGGAATGTTTTTTTAAAACTATTCTCTTATGTTTTTATATTTTTATGCTTATTTTTATAAAATTTTTTAAATTGTTTCTTATACGATTAAATTTAAATTTTTTTAAAATATTACTATAACAATATTTTGAAACGCCCCGACCCGTATTTACCGTACATAGTAAACACGTGCCGGAACTGTAACGACCTGACCAAATAAGGCCCAGCATATAGTGTATACATCAGAAACTCGGGCTCAACAGCCCAAAATAAAAACATCAATAATGAAACACCCCGACCTAAATTTACCCACTAAACAGCAATCACCGAACAACAGTGCCGACACGTGGCACAACAATGTAAATATCAGAAATAATGGCCCAACATCAAATACACGTCACCCGATCTCGGGGACCCAAAATATAGCACAGTGGAAGCAATTTTTAATTAAATGTCAACATATGCAAAGCCCGATGCAGCTAATGGATCCGAGTCCTGCCCGAGGGTACACTGCAGTTTGCCCCGTATGTTCCTGCACTACAAACAACTCATCCAACAGGATGAAACCCTGCAGGCGAGGGGTGAGTCCAAAGTGCTCACCGACGAAGGATAAACAGAGATATATAATCAACCGTAATACTTTCGAAGTAAGCACAAACAATCACAACACAAGAAATCTACCATAAACAACTAAGCGAAGACCAAAAGAATGCTTATTATTATTACTACCAATTTTTATCTTCCGGGCCCCGTCACTGGACAAGCTAGGGTCGTACCTGGTTATTAACTAATTCTGTATGCCAGGCCAAATCACAATCCAGGATCAACATCCCCAATACCAACAATCCGGGATCAACATCCCAATATCAACAAATTCGGGATCAACATCCCAATATCAACAAATTCGGGATCAACATCCCAATATCACAAATCCGGGATCAACATCCCAATAACACAAATCCGGGATCAACATCCCCATCAACCAACCAAACCGGCCATGACACCACAGAACTAGTCTCTAACCATCTAGTCGTACCACTACTTTCCACGTGACAATTATATCATCATCTCAATTTCAATCCAGTTCATCCCTCTATCCTCAATTAACCATTTTCCATTATTTCAGATTATTCCACAGATCAACTCATCAACAGTCTCATAACGTCAATTAATCACAGCGAACAGTTCAACATTATACAACACAATTGTAACAGCCCGGGTAAAATTTTGATTTTTACCGGGACTGTAAAAGTCTATTTACCGTGATTTACTGTTGAATTAATCTTGGGTAATTAATTAAAGGTAAATCGGGGGTCGTTTTTTGAATCCGAGTGTTTTCCCGCGCTCGTGATTTTCCCGTGGATTTTTCGGAACTAAGTTGGTATTTTTCGGGTTTCGGAATTTCTCGGAAAATCACACCGGAAAATAACTAAGGAGGTATCTGTTATTTTCTGGTCCGGATCGGATTCGCCCGTAATGCGGACGAATGGCATTATTGATTATCACAAGCTAAATAGTAAAATTTTCAGTTATATAATGATGAAGGCAGCCGGAGAAGGAGGAGGAGAAGAAAAAAAAAGAAAGAGAGAAAAGGAGAGGAAAAAGAAAAAGAAAAGGAAAAAAAAGAAAAAAAGAAAAAAAAAGAGAGAAAAGAAAAAAAACAAAAAAAATAGAAAAAAAACAGAGAGGTAATGAAAAAAAAAATGAAAGAAGAAAAAAAAATTCGGAAAATCAGAAGGAAAAGAAAGAAATAGAAAAAAAGGAGAAAAAGAAAACTGGAGAAAAAAAGAAGAAGGGGATGAACAGTGCGTTACCCGCCTCTGCACTGTTCACCTCGATTCGTTCCGCGCCGCTGCACGCCACACCGCCGCCACCGTCGTCCTCGCCGAGCCGACGCGAGCCCGTTCTCGTCGCCGCTGTCGCCTTCCGTCGCGAGACTCGCCGTGACGCGCCTGTGACCCGGCGGAGAACCCGGCGGAGCTGCTTCTTCCGCGCGCTGCTCAGCTCGATGCCGTCGCCGCGCCGCCGTTCCACTGCCCACGGAGTCGCCTTCGTCTGCCGCAACTGTTGGTGTGGTTGCTTTCCTCCCTCGCGCCTCGCCGTCGTCGCCAGCTGCCGCAACCCGGAGGTAAGACCCGGTTCTTGGCAAAGATCCGTTCGTGGAAACGGGTCGCGAACTCGATAGTTGGGTTATGGGCTTCTGGGTTGGGCTGAGTGGTGTGGGCCGGGCCTTGGCACTGTGTTGGGCTGCTGCCTTGGTACTGGGCCGCACTATTCATGGCCCAGCCCGATTTATTTAAAAAAAACAAATTATTTATATATATTTTTATTAATATTCTGGAATTCAATTTTGGAAAAAAAATTATATATATTTTTAGAAAATTATGGACAATTTAATTCTGTTATTTTCAGGAAAATATAAATATAATTACTTTGATAAATAATTAAGTTATGTTTGAAAAACTATTATTAATTGGAAAATTATATACATGCCTTGAAAATAATTTCTGGAAATTAAAATGTATATTATTTTCGTCTGGAAATTATGATTGTGGTTTATGTAAATAAATATGTATTTT
>JAKUCV010005159.1:214504-245590 GCA_028386065.3 Turnera subulata
AAATTATATTCGGAAATACGTTCGGAAAATTAATTTCGATAAGAGATAATAATATCAGATAAGAACCGGGATGGGATTAATTCGTAGTTTGGCATCATGACATACTCTTATGTGCATTTATGTGTGTGTATGTGGTCTTGTTGTATAGGTTCGGATATCGGGCAGTTTCCCGAGGAGCCGGCGTCGGACCGGTCATTATTTCCGGAGTTGAATAATCGGCCAAGGTGAGGATGAATTTCCTTCAATATGTGCCTATATTACTCGGTTATCATGTTTTGATGATTGTGCATTGTCGAATGTGCTTTTGCTGTGTTTTGGTTCGGGATGTTAATCCCGGAGTCTTGTTTGGTATTTTTGGGATGCTTATCCCTTGTTGATTTCTGTGTCTTTTGGAATAAGTATAATGGTATAATTAATGAATTGTGACGAGGAAGTCGATCCTTGGTATTTTGGTTAGGGATGTCGATCCCTGTGATTTGGTTTTTGACGACAGTAATATAATTGTCACGTGGTAAGTAGAGGTACGACCGGATGGTTAGAGACTGTTTGTGGTGGCCATGATCTGGGTTCGTGTGATAAGCATGTCTATGCTTGGGATGTCTATCCCGGTTTGTTATTTTTGGGATGTCTATCCCGTGATATATTTTTAGGATGTCTATCCCTGGGTTCTTTTTGATCTGGCACCAGGAACAGGTTGATAACCTGGTACGACCTAACTTATCCGTGACGGGACCCGGAAAGATAAAAATTGGATAATTGATTTTATTTGAGTCTTCTTGGTCTTGGACCGATTTTGGGTCGGGTCTTTTTGTTTGGTTGACCTTGAGTAATTTTTAGTGTCCATATTGATCGTCTTTCCATTGTCGTGAGCACTTCGGACTCACCCCTCACCTGCGGGCTTTCATCCCGTAGGATGAGTTGTTTCATGTACAGGTTGGGTGCATTCCAGACAGGCTGCTGCGTTATCCCTTGGACAGGCTTGGATCCATAGTTTGCATCTATGCATACAGTGTTAGTGAGTCTTTAAGTCTTCCGCTGTGCATAGTTTTATTATTATTGGGCCGTTGGGCCGGTTTTGATATTTGTGATGTTTTCCTATTATGGGCTGTTGAGCCCAGTTATCTGTTGTTTACACTGTATGCTGGTCTTTATTTGGTTGGGTCGTCACAGTTCCAGCACGTGTTTACTGTGTACGGTAAATACGGGTCGGGGCGTTTCATTTTGGTAGCGGAGCGGGCGTTAGGTCTTGTTGGGCAGTCTTGTGTGTCCGTTGTCCTTGTTTGCATAGTTCGCTCCAGTTGTTATTATTTTATATCATTTTAGTTAGTGCATTATGGATCCAGTCAAGGGACGCCAGTTGTCGCGGAACATACACATATGAGGTAAATGATGCCATAAATAGCGAAAATACAATATTATTATTAATACTGATATTTCATTACAAACAGAGATAGTACATTGATATTTGATATTTTATAAAATAAAAGGGAAACATTACATTGCTATTTTATAAAAAGGGAAATATTACAACGATTTTTGATATTTTATAGAAATAAGAAAATACATTTAACGGTTTGGAACGACGTTGACACGGAAGCTGTTTGCGTCACTGTTGATGTTGACCGTGACTCTATCGCTCCAAGAGAACCACATGCCGCCTCTGTCGCGCTGGCCAGGAATCTCGAACCGGTTTGCTTGAGGGAACCGGAGCTGGATCAGACCGTGATCGTCCCGTGGTTGCCACTGTGTCTCCGTCAGAAGAACCATGTTGGGCTTGTACTGGTTCTTCAAGTCCCTCAAAGTACGCGAGAATTCTTGGGCACGCCTTGCAACTCCTCTGCAGTTCCACACCAGTAGCCGTACCTTTGGCCAGGTTGGAGGTAGCCGAGTCATTCTGGGTATGCTCTGGGCTGTCATTGAGAGCTGGTAGTAAGCACCTTGCTCCACAGTCTGGCAAGTGGACTCCAAGTTGAACTCTTGAAGCCTATCCGAGATGAAGAACATCACGGAGTTTGCTGAGCCGTAGTAGGAAGTCCTCAGTGTCCCATGGTCCTCTAGGAAGAACACCTCTTCCATGGGAGTGACGAAGAACTGTGACGAGTAGAGCTCGTCGACAAAGACAAGGCGTGGCATTCTGCCGAGCTCGTTCGGTAGCTCTTCAGCGCGTTCGTTGACCATGCTGTAAGCTAGTCGGTTCCTTCTGCCAAGATTGGCACCTTCGGCGAAGAAGACGGATGAAGGAGCAGACATTTTGTTTGGACGTGCGGGGTTTTGTTTTACGATCGTTGTGTTTTCTTTTGCCTCAGCGTTTTGTTTGCTTTTGATGCTTTTGATGAATTACACTTCACCGCTCCTTCTTTTATACTCTTAAGGGGAGCGTGTTTATTGTTTTTGATTTTCAAGATTTTGCTTTTTTTTGAATTTTACCGTTGCTTTCATTTAATGCTTCTTTACTTTACGCGTTTTTCGGACCGTGCCAGAGTTTTTCAGTCTTTTTCCATCTCTTGATTTTCTTCGCTCTGGCTACCTTGTTTTTTCTTTTCATGGCTTTTCTATATTTTCTTGCATCTTTTATCACATGCATCCGTGACCGTTGAGGTTAGACAGTTGGGACCGTATCTCGAGTAGAGTGCATGTGCGACGAGATTACAGCTGTTCGGACATCGTGTAGAGATACGAAACGAGACAGACGTTTTGGCTCATGCGGAATTTGTGAACAAGTGGGTAACGTGTCTTTCGAGGGACACAGGACGTTCCCGTGATCATCGCCGTGCGAGTTAACGAAACAGACGTCACCGTTAGCTGTGCGAGTTACGTTTCCTGGTTCGAGGGTGTTTTCGTCTGATACGAGCACCGATCATGAAACATAATTTGTTTTAATTTCTTTTTGTTTTGATTTTGTTAAACGGGTTTTGTTTTTAATTTCTTTATATTTGATTTTACATTCTTATCATTGATTTTTGTTTTACTTTGAGATGTTTTATTTTTTCTATTTAACAAGAGAATTTATAACATAAGAGATTTTGATTTAAAAGAAAGCTTATTTTATTTATTTTATAAGGTTTACAACAGGAGAAGAAGTACTCTCTATGGAGTCACTTGCTTCTCTAGATCTTTTACAAGCTGTTTTACATTTTGCATGTGTGGGAACAGTTCTGCACACGCTAGTTCTATTTGCGCTACCGTCGAGCTGATCTTCTTCAGCGAGAAGTTCAGTTGCGTCAGCTTCTGTTGCGGAGTGCTGCTCTCAGCTACCGCCTTGCCCTTCTTGTCGTCAGCTTTCTTGGGGACTCGCTTCTTCCGTCGTTTTGGGGAAACGACCATGTGCTCCTTCAGGCCGACGATGTTGGTCTTGAACCGCTTCTTCGGAGGTTCATCATCAGAGCTTGTTGGGAAAGCTGTGCCGCCGATGTAGCTGTTGTTCTCGGAGTCAGAAGTTGTCCTTGATCTTAGTGGAGAGTCCATGACTGTGTGTGAGTATGCCAGTCATGAGATTTGGTATTTATAAGCGGATGAGATGTCGCTTAAGGGTATAAGCGGTATCTCATGTTGAGGTTGGATACCTGGCAGAGTGTGCCAGAATCTTATCGTGGTAGGACCCACGGATAAGACGGAATTTCGGGGACGAAATTCTTTTTAAGGTGGGTAGTCTGTAACAGCCCGGGTAAAATTTTGATTTTTACCGGGACTGTAAAAGTCTATTTACCGTGATTTACTGTTGAATTAATCTTGGGTAATTAATTCAAGGTAAATCGGGGGTCGTTTTTCGAATCCGAGTGTTTTTCCGCGCTCATGATTTTCCCGTGGATTTTTCGGAACTAAGTTGGTATTTTTCGGGTTTCGGAATTTCTCGGAAAATCACACCGGAAAATAACTAAGGAGGTATCTGTTATTTTCTGGTCCGGATCGGATTCGCCCGTAATGCGGACGAATGGCATTATTGATTATCACAAGCTAAATAGTAAAATTTTCAGTTATATAATGATGAAGGCAGCCGGAGAAGGAGGAGGAGGAGAAAAAAAAAGAAAGAGAGAAAAGGAGAGGAAAAAGAAAAAGAGAGGAAAAAGAAAAAGAAAAGGAAAAAAAGAAAAAAAGAAAAAAAAAGAGAGAAAAGAAAAAAAACAGAAAAAAATAGAAAAAAAAACAGAGAGGTAATGAAAAAAAAAGAAAAAAGAAAAAAAAAATTTCGGAAAATCAGAAGGAAAAGAAAGAAATAGAAAAAAAGGAGAAAAAGAAAACTTGAGAAAAAAAGAAGAAGGGGATGAACAGTGCGTTACCCGCCTCTGCACTGTTCACCTCGATTCGTTCCGCGCCGCTGCACGCCACACCGCCGCCACCGTCGTCCTCGCCGAGCCGACGCGAGCCCGTTCCCGTCGCCGCTGTCGCCTTCCGTCGCGAGACTCGCCGTGACGCGCCTGTGACCCGGCGGAGAACCCGGCGGAGCTGCTTCTTCCGCGCGCTGCTCAGCTCGATGCCGTCGCCGCGCCGCCGTTCCACTGCCCACGGAGTCGCCTTCGTCTGCCGCAGCTGTTGGTGTGGTTGCTTTCCTCCCCCGCGCCTCGCCGTCGTCGCCAGCTGCCGCAACCCGGAGGTAAGACCCGGTTCTCGGCAAAGATCCGTTCGTGGAAACGGGTCGCGAACTCGGTAGTTGGGTTATGGGCTTCTGGGTTGGGCTGAGTGGTGTGGGCCGGGCCTTGGCACTGTGTTGGGCTGCTGCCTTGGTACTGGGCCGCACTATTCATGGCCCAGCCCGATTTATTTAAAAAAAAACAAATTATTTATATATATTTTTATTAATATTCTGGAATTCAATTTTGGAAAAAAAAATTATATATATTTTTAGAAAATTATGGACAATTTAATTCTGTTATTTTCAGGAAAATATAAATATAATTACTTTGATAAATAATTAAGTTATGTTTGAAAAACTATTATTAATTGGAAAATTATATACATGCCTTGAAAATAATTTCTGGAAATTAAAATGTATATTATTTTCGTCTGGAAATTATGATTGTAATGATTGTGGTTTATGTAAATAAATATGTATTTTGTAAATTTAAGTTAATTATATTTTGGTGTTGGAAAATATTGTTAGAAAAAGATAAATACTATATAAATATTCTCTGAAAATTATAAATAGCTTATTATTTTCTGGAAAAATTATGTGGATTATTATTTTGGAAATTATAGTTATTTTATGAGAGTATTTTGAATAGAATTTTAATTAAAGTATGGTACCCAAATTATATTCGGAAATACGTTCGGAAAATTAATTTCGATAAGAGATAATAATATCAGATAAGAACCGGGATGGGATTAATTCGTAGTTTGGCATCATGACATACTCTTATGTGCATTTATGTGTGTGTATGTGGTCTTGTTGTATAGGTTCGGATATCGGGCAGTTTCCCGAGGAGCCGGCGGACCGGTCATTATTTCCGGAGTTGAGTAATCGGCCAAGGTGAGGATGGATTTCCTTCAATATGTGCCTATATTACTCTGTTATCATGTTTTGATGATTGTGCATTGTCGAATGTGCTTTTGCTGTGTTTTGGTTCGGGATGTTAATCCCGGAGTCTTGTTTGGTATTTTTGGGATGTTTATCCCTTGTTGATTTCTGTGTCTTTTGGAATAAGTATAATGGTATAATTAATGAATTGTGACGAGGAAGTCGATCCTTGGTATTTTGGTTAGGGATGTCGATCCCTGTGATTTGGTTTTTGACGACAGTAATATAATTGTCACGTGGTAAGTAGAGGTACGACCGGATGGTTAGAGACTGTTTGTGGTGGCCATGATCTGGGTTCGTGTGATAAGCATGTCTATGCTTGGGATGTCTATCCCGGTTTGTTATTTTTGGGATGTCTATCCCGTGATTTATTTTTGGGATGTCTATCCCTGGGTTCTTTTTGATCTGGCACCAGGAACAGGTTGATAACCTGGTACGACCCTAGCTTATCCGTGATGGGGCCCGGAAAGATAAAAATTGGATAATTGATTTTATTTGAGTCTTCTTGGTCTTGGACCGATTTTGGGTCGGGTCTTTTGGTTTGGTTGACCTTGAGTAATTTTTAGTGTCCATATTGATCGTCTTTCCATTGTCGTGAGCACTTCGGACTCACCCCTCACCTGCGGGCTTTCATCCCGTAGGATGAGTTGTTTCATGTACAGGTTGGGTGCATTCCAGACAGGCTGCTGCGTTATCCCTTGGACAGGCTTGGATCCATAGTTTGCATCTATGCATACAGTGTTAGTGAGTCTTTAAGTCTTCCGCTGTGCATAGTTTTATTATTATTGGGCCGTTGGGCCGGTTTTGATATTTGTGATGTTTTCCTATTATGGGCTGTTGAGCCCAGTTATCTGTTGTTTACACTGTATGCTGGTCTTTATTTGGTTGGGTCGTCACAGTTCCGGCACGTGTTTACTGTGTACGGTAAATACGGGTCGGGGCGTTTCAACAATGTCCACCAGACTAAACACAATCCAACAACAGCATCAACAGTTTCCACAGCAATCAAATAACAGTCGATAATCAATTCAGCAATTCAATCAACAACAAAAATACACATACATCATTACGGGCACATATCAAGGGTTATCCATCCTCACCTGGTGTGTCTCTGAAACTGCTATCCAGTCAAACCTCAATGTCCCTATATACATATATGGCAACACAATCACTTATAATGCACCAACCAGATGATTATGCATGATACCAGTTTAACAATTATTATACGGCTTATCTGTTCATTTCATTATCTCCATAATTATCTTATTACCAAACAGTTCAACCAACTTGGTGGCAATTAATTAAATCCAGCGGTTATATCAAGTATACTTGATCTAAATCAAAAACCGAAACCGAGCGTCCAAGCCGATATCCCGGCCCTTAGGTCGCTTAGGTTAAGAAAATACATAAATACGTTGTTTAAATTATATGGAGGAAATTATATTTGTAGGTAGAACAATTTACGGCCCGTAAAATACTTCGTAATCTATGAAATAAATAATATTTATAAATAACATACCCGATAGTAAAACCGTTAAATAGAAAATATTGTCATCGGTAGGAAATCATTATAGTCGGAATACGGTATAAGTAAACATTTGCAATTATATATATATATATATTCGATAATTTTAAATAGAGTGTAAGCGGTAACAGAATTAGTGATCGAAATATTATAACCTTTAATAAAATATTGTCTTCAATAAATAATCAAATAATACTATCGCTATCATACCCACATGATATTTACGGTAACTTAATAAGACATAGTTTGGTCATAAAATAAATTTTATACGGGTTATATATAAAAGACTTATCTATACGTAGTTAAATTTGAAAACGATATTGTTTATAATCCGTATACTAAATCATTAGCTCCTTATTTATACATATGTATAAAGATATATAATTGTAACCCATAATAAAATTATGGCATAATGTTATTTAGCCAACGAAAATATCGATAGTATATATACGTAAGAATAAAATTCATAAATAAAATAAGGTATGGGCCTATTATCATTTTAGCCCAGGAGAACCGTAATTAAACGTATTAATTGCGTAATAATATAATTGAGAAATTAAGCCCAGGGGACCTTCACTTGCGTTTAGTCCATCGGAGAAAATAATAAAAACAAGTTCAAATTAATTAAATAAAAGACTTAATTAAATTAAGATGATATGGGCCTTTTATTATAATTAGCCAATAAAACCGAAAATTAAATTCAATGGGCCTTTACGAGCCCAGGTAAACGCAAATAAAATTTAGAACCGAAAATTAAAATGCTATGGGCCTTTTTTAATAGCCCAATATGAAAATTAAACATAAAACAAATAAATAAAAACATAAATGAAATAAACAAAAGCCAAAAATTAAGTAAAAGCAGAATTAAATAAATTAAGCATAAATTATGTAATAAAATCTTAGGTTGTTATTATTAATTAACTTAATTAACCGTTTAATTTAATCGTCTCGAGTCTGTTTAGTATCGTTCGGGTTCGATTTATGATGCATAAGGGTCCAAGGCTCGGGTTTTACCCAAATTTCAGTTTCCGAGCTCGCCTTCCTCTTCTGCTCGTCGTCGTCACAAGCCACCGCAGCCGTCGCTGCTCGTGTCTCTTCCCCGCGCTCGCACCGCCGTTCGTCGCCGCCAGCAAAGACCGAGGTGAGCCACCCTCAGGTTGAAGACGACCCGTCTAAACGGGTGGGCTGACCCGTGTAGTAGTGGTCTGAACCGAACGGTCCGGGTCGCAGGCTGGTTGTGGTTGATGGGCTTGGGCTGGAGCGGGCTTGGGTTGGGCGTGGGCCTGTGGCTTATGCCTTGGCCTGGACCTCTGCGCCTGGGCCATGCTGATCCCTGGGTTGGGCTGAGCTTGGATGTGGGCTGCATAGTATGACCCAGTCCGGTTAATTAAAAAAAAAAGAAGAATAAATGAAAATATATAATTCTGAAAATATAAAAATATATATATTACGAATTGTAATTTTTCTGGAAAATATAAAAATATATGGTATATTGTTATATTCAGTAGAAATAAAAGAAGTAACTACTTGATATAATATTTTCAAGGAATTAAAGTAAATATAACATGATTATGGTAAATGCCTATAAGGATATATATCAAGGAAATAAAAAGAGAAATATATATATGTGTATATTTATAATTCCTATTTATTTTCAGGAAAATAAGTTTATATAATTATATTTACTGGAAATATGGCTTTTTAATATAATAATATTTGGTAATTATTATTGGCAAGTAATATATATCATGGGAATAATTTTTGGGAAAATACATATATATGATATAATTTCTAGGAAAATTTTATTGTTATTATTTTGGAATACAAAGTATAATTACTCCAAAAATATATTTAAAAAAGAGTTTTAATTAAAGTATGGTACCGAAATTATATTCGGATATACGTACGGTAAAATATTTTCGATAAAGGGAAATAATAAAAAAGTTATGAACCGGAATGGGTTATTTCGCAGTTTGGGCATCATACCATACCGATTATGTGCATTTATGTGAGTATATGGTTTTGTTGTATAGGTTCGGATATCGGGCAGTTTCCCGAGGAGCCGGCTTGGGACCATTCATTGTCTCCGGAGTTGAGTAATTAGCCAAGGTGAGGATGGATAACCCTTGATATGTGCCTGTAATACTTTGCGTGTTTTATTGTTAGATTGAACTGTCGATATGGTTATTGTTGTTGTTGTTGTTGGTCTGTGATATCGGTTCTGTGAATATTGTGTTGTAATTGATGATGAACTGTTAATTGTGAATAAATAGTGTTATATGTATTGTTGTTGGATATTTGATAATATGGAATTGTGTTGGTTATTTGGCTGCTATGGTTTTTGTTGTTGTTGTTGCTATGATGTTGATTTGCTTGATTGAACCGTTGCGTTGACTGTTATTGGACTCTTGGATACTGTGTTGTGATTGATGTTGGACTGTGTGTAATTGATGTTATGAAACTGTTGATGGATTGGTCTATTGTATAACCTGAGCTAATAGGAAGTTGGATAATTGTTTGACTGTTAGGGATATTGTGATTGTTGTCGGTAGACAGTGTTGTGATTGGATAATTGGAATAAACTATGATATGGATAATTGGGGAAAAAAAAATGGAAATTGGAAGTTGATTTGAGATGATGATTTTATTGTCACGTGGTAGGTAGAGGTACGACTGGATGGTTTGAGACTGTTTTGTGGTGGCCATGATCTGGGTTACTTGTGATAGGCATGTTGATGCCGGTTTGATTGGGATGTTGATCCCTGAGATTGTTGTTGGGATGTTGATCCCTGAGATTGTGATTGGGATGTTGATCCCTGAGATTGTGATTGGGATGTTGATCCCTGAGATTGTGATTGGGATGTTGATCCCTGAGGTTGATATTGGGATGTTGATCCCTAAGGTTGTTATTGGGATATTGATCCCTGAGATTTGATATTGGGATGTTGATCCCTGAGAATGTTATTGGGATGTTGATCCCTGAGTTTGATATTGGGATATTGATCCCGGGTTCTTTTTGATCTGGCACCATAAACAGGTTGATAGCCTGGTACGGCCTTAGCTTATCCGTGACGGGGCCAGAAAGATAAACTTGGAATAATAATAAAGTCTTTGGTACGTTTGGGTCGAGTCTTTGGGTTTGGTCTGTCTTGTACGGTATTGTCTTTGGTATGGTTGTGACTATTGTATGTATTTCTTCTTTGAAGTATTATAGTTGCTTGCATATCTCTGTTTATCCTTGGTTGGTGAGCACTTCGGACTCACCCCTCACCTGCGGGCTTTGATCCCGTAGGATGAGTTATTTGTGGTACAGGTTTGGGGCATTCCAGACAGGCTGCGGCGTTATCCCTTGGACAGGGCTCGGATCCATAGTTTGCATCATGTGTCGCATACAGTGTCTTTGTGAGTTATTAAGTCTTCCACTGTGCATTATTTTGTTATTGTTGGGCCATTGGGCCGGTTGTGTTGTTATTGACGTTATTATTTTTGGGTTGTTGAGCCCGAGTTACTGTTGTATACAATGTATGTTGGGCTTGGTTTGATTGGGTCGTCACAGTTCCGGCACGTGTTTACTATGTACGGTAAATACGGGTCGGGGCGTTTCAAATAACGTCATAACTGGCCCAATGGCCCAACAATAGCAAAACACTGTATGCGACACATGATGCAAACTATGGTTCCAAGTCCTGTCCAAGGGATAGCGCCGCAGCCTGTCTGGAATGCACCAATCCTGTACCACAAATAACCCATCCTACGGGATGAAAGCCTGCAGGTGAGGGGTGAGTCCGAAGTGCTCACCGACGAAGGATAGACAATCAATATGCAACACTATAAATTACTCAAGTCGAAAACAAGCAAAAACCGCCAAAATACACCAAATCGAAAGACTCGACCCAAAACCGGTCCAAGACCATTAACAACCTCGGTAAAAATTTTGGATTTTTACCGGACTGTAAAAGTCTTTTTTACAGTGATTTACCGTTGAATTAATCTTGGGTAATTAATTCAAGATAAATTGGGCGTCGTTTTTCCTAACCGAGGTTTTTCCCGCGCTCTAGATTTTTTCGTGGATTTTTCGGCCCTAAGTTGGTATTTTTCGGGTCCCGGAATCCTCAGAAAAATCACACTGGAAAATAACTAAGGGAGTATTAGCTATCTTCTGGTCCGGTTTGGACACGCGAGCATTATTGAGGCAATAATGCAAGCGGTTCTGTGAAGCTCGTGAATGTCTCCTGCTTCGCCCGTGTATCCCTCGCTTTTATGCCTTCTCATACACCATCACTCTCACCTTCATCTCCTCACCTGCAAACATCAAACACAAAACCTAGTAACCACTGCCCAGTATCTTTTTCTTCTTGTTCCTTACCTCTGTTAGTCACCCTCCTTCATACACTGCAAAATCTGAATTGAAAAAAAACAACACACACCCGGTACCCCTCCTTTCTTTCCCTCTCCTTTTCTTTTCTTTTTCTTTTGTTTTCTTTTTTGTTTTCCTCTTTTTTTTCTTCCCGTGAACCACCCACCCGAGAACACCACACCACCCGAGACCACCCTTCACCGGCCACCATCACCTCCTCCAGGTCCCGCCGTCCTCCTCCTCTGCTCTTGCTGCAGTCGCCGTCCAAGTCGCGACAACCCGACAAGCAAACCGACAACGCCACCATCTCTTCCTTTCCTTCTCCTTCCCATCGTGCCTCCGACGAAGCAAGCAGCTGCTCGTCGTTCGCCTCCAGCAGTTGTGTTCATCTTCCGCCGCCCCTGCCGCCCGCGAACCGTCGCCTTTCTCCTTGCCTCGCTCGCAGCGACCGTCGACGACCAGGACGGGCCGCTGCTTCCCCTGTCTCCAGTGACGCCGCCCTGACGACCCAGTCCACCGTTTCGCTTCTGTGACCCGCATCTGTAGCCGTCCAACAGTCACCGCGCCTACAGCCGCGTTCTTCCTTGTCTCATCGTGCCGCTTGTCGTGCCGCCGCTCTGCAAGGTGAGCTGGAGGAAGATGACCCGTAAGGGTCATGGTTAGGGCGGGTTGACCCGGTGGATGGTTGGGTTTTTAGGGTTGTTGGTATAGGCTGGTGGTAATGTTGGGCTGTGGCTGCTGGATCCAAGGCAAAGCGGGTTTGGTCTTGGGCTTGCTGACTTGGTACAATGGCCTGGCTCTAGTGGGTCAAGACCATAGCTTGGCCCAATTCTTTTGGCCCAGTTGGTTTTTTTTAATTAAACAAGTATATGTGAAAAAAATACATACATATATACATATATAATTATATTTTCTGGAAATATATGTATAAATACGATTATTAATTTTTTTGGATATAAAACACAGTATATATATTACATAATTATTTTGGACATATATATATATATATATATATATATTGAGGGTAATGTAATAAGTTTTAATTATGGAAATTATATTTTGGAAAGTATATGGAATATATATTTCTGGGAAATATAAATACATAGTAGTTTTGTGAAAATAAATAAAGTAATTAATTTGTTATATAAACCAAGGTAGTATGATTTATATCTTTTAAGAAATTACTATATAGTAACTACTTTCTAAAAAGGATACATATATTAAGGAAATAATTTGAAAAAATAAACATATGATATACCGGGGATTATTATAATCTAAGGAAAGAATATATGTTGTATAATTATTTTCAAAAGGGTATTATCACAGTATTACTATTGGAATAATAATCGGGCATAATTATGGTATAATATTCACGGTCTATGTTATGTAATTAAATGGTGAATAATAGTGGTAAAGGAATATAACCCGTATGGTTAACCGAGTGAGTTTGATACTTAATTTATGGTACCGCATGTCTTTTGCATATCAATTAATGTGCATTTTATGTGAGCATGTTGTTTTGTTGTATAGGTTTTGATATCGGACAGATTCCCGAGGAACGGGCCTCGAAACCGGTTGAGGAACTTCAGAGTTAAGTAACAGGCTAAGGTGAGGTTAAGTAAATATTTATATACTTCCCGTGATATCAAGTTGTTGTGTGTTTGCTATATGTGATATTTGCTGGTATGAAACTTTGTGGCTGTGTATGGTTTGTTGTATGATGAATTAAGTTGATAATTGCTGCCGTTGATGTTGTTGAAATTATTGTTGCTGTTGGTATTATTGATGATGTTGGAATTGTGGATATAAGTAAGACTATTATTGTTGTTGTTGATTGTAGGAAATTGTGTGAGTAAGAGTACCGGGGGTACTAGTATGAGAAAGACAGTTGAGATAAGATTTTATTATCCAGACGAGCGGAGAGGCTGTGAGCCTGCTCGGGATAAAGGACATGGGTTGGTTAATAGTATTGTGGTAACAAGCTGAGGAAGAAGAAATAATAAAATTGGAAACACTTAGACATTTAGCAAAATCACAGTTAAATGTTGGTACAACCAGATGGTAGTCTTTATTTTATGGTGCTGGGGGAGAGTGTGCTTGGGGTCTGCTCCCTGTCTCTACCAATTATTATTTTAGGCGCTAGGGGAGAGTGTGCTTGGGGTCTGCTCCCTGTCTGTGCCAGTTATACGTGGAGGTACCAGGGCGGGGTCCACAGGCTAGCTAGCTTGACTACCAGGCGACGGCCATCATTTAACTTGTGATAGGGGCCCTGATAATAAAATTGGAATAGCGTGTCTAGAATCACAAGTGTGTGTTTAAGGTTCGTGAGAACCTTGGTTAATTGTTGGTGATGTGACTTGGGAATTTACGGTTGTTGTATACGTATATTTGTTTATGGGTTTCACCCGGTGGGCACTTCGGACTCACCCCTCACCTGCGGGCTTTCATCCCGTAGGTAGAGTTATTTGTGGTTCAGGTATGTTGCATTCCAGACAGGCTGCGGCGTTATCCCTTGGACAGGACTCGGATCCATAGTTTGCATCAGTGTCGCATACAGTGTCTTTGTGAGTTATTAAGTCTTCCGCTGTGCATTATATTGCTATTGTTGGGCCATTGGGCCGATTATGATGTTATAGATGATCCCGGGTTCGGGTGATATGTTTTGATGTTGGGCCGAAGGGCTAGATTCCTGATGTTTACATTTTGGGCTGTAGAGCCAGTTTGCTATTGTTCCCACAGTATTCTGGGCTTGTTTGGTTAGGTCGTTATAGTTCTGGCGCGTGTTTACTGTGTCTGGTAAATACGGGTCGGGGCGATTCATTTTGGTAGCGGATCGGGCGTTAGGTCTTGTTGGGCAGTCCTTATGTGTTTGTTGTTCTTGTTTGCATAGTTCGCTCCATTTGTTTATTATTTTATATCATTTAGTTAGTGCATTATGGATCCAGTCAAGGGACGCCAGTTGTCGCAAAACATTCACATAAGTGGTAAATGATGCCATAAATAAGCGAAAATATAAATATTATTAATAATACTAATATTTTCATTACAAACATAAATATTACATTGATATTTTATAAAAAAAATAAAAATACATTCATCGCCTTGGAACGACGTTGACCCTGAAGCTGTTGGGGTCATTGTTGATGTTGACCGTGATGCTGTCGCTCCACGAGAACCACATGCCGCCAGCGTTGTTCTGGCCAGGAAGCTCGAACCGGTTTGCTTGGGGAACCGGAGTGGGATGAGACCGTGATCATCTTCAGGCTGTCATTGGGTCTCTGTGAGAAGAACCATGTTGGGCTTGTACTGGTTCTTCAGGTCCCTCAGGGTACGCGAGAACTCCTGGGAACGCCAAGCGACTCCTCTGCAGTTTCACACCAGTAGTCGGGCCTTTGGCCAAGTTGGAGGTAATCGAGATACACTAGGCATGCTTTGGGCCGTCATCGAGAGCTGGTAGTAAGTACCTTGCTCCAGGAAATGGCAAGTGGGCTCTAGGTTGAACTCCTGAAGTCTTTCAGAGATGAAAAACATGACGGAGTTGGCCGAGCCATAGAAGGAAGTCCTCAGAGTGCCATGGTCCTCTAGGAAGAACGTCTCTTCCATCGGAGTGACGAAGAATCTGGAGGAGTAGAGTTCGTCGACGAAGACCAGACGTGGCATTCTGCCGAGCTCGTTTGGTAGTTCCTCTGGACGCTCGTTGATCATGCTGTAGGTTAGCCGGTTTCTTCTGCCTAGGTTGGCACCTTCGACGAAGAAGATGGATGATGAAGCAGGCATTCTGACGTGGCGAGTTTGTGTCTTTTCTGAACGTGTTTTTGTGTTTATTTTTTATGTTGCAAACTTGCTTTGAAATGCTTTTGATAATTTACACCTCACCGCTGTGTCTTTTATACTCTTATGGGGAGCGTGATTACTGTTTTCGATTTTCAAGATTTTGCTTTTGAAAATTTCGTCGTTGCTTCATTTATCGCTGCGTTACTTTATACGTTTTTAGGGCTACAATGCCAGTGTTTTTTAGCCCTTTTCCATCTCACGATTTTCTAACGCCCTGGCTACCTTGGCGTTTCTTTTTATAACTCTTTCTAGCATCTTTTATCACATCCATTCGTGACCGTTGAGGCTGGACTGATGGGACCATACCTCGAGTAGAGTGCATGTGCGACAAGCTTACACCTGTTCGGACATCATGGAGGGATACGAGACTTGACAGACGATTTTGGCTCATGCAGAATTTATGAACAAGTGGATAACGTTTCTTTCGAGGGACACAGGACGTGCTCGTGACGTCATCGACACCTTGCGACTTAACGGATGTCTTTTCCACGAGGGAAACAGATGTCGCCGTTAGTTGTGCGTGTTACGTTTCTCGGGATCGAGGATGGTTACGATCGACCTAGAGCGTCGAACATGAAAACATGTTTTGTTTTAACTTCTTTATGTTTTGGTTTTGTTAAACGAATTTTGTTTATAATTTCTTTATATTTGATTTTATATTCTTATTGTTGATTTTTGTTTTGCTTGGAGATGTTTTTAACTTTCTGTTAGCATGAGTTTTCATAATTTAACAAGAGTTTTAATTTAAAATGAAAACCTATTTTATTTAATTCATAACGGTTTACAACGAAGAAGAAGTACTCTAAGGAGTTACTTGCTTCTCAAGATCTTTTACAAGTTTTTGGATGTTCTTGACGTGAGGAAAGAGTTCCGTACACGCCAGTTCTATCTGCATCACCGCCGAGCTAACCTTCTTAAGTGAGACGTTCAGCTGTGATAGAGTCTGCTGCGGAGTGCTACTTTCAGCCGTTGCTTTGCCCTTTCGATCATCAGCTTCTTTGCCAGCACGCTTCTTTCGCCGTCTGCTGGAGACGACCATATGTTCTTTCAGACCGACGATGTTCGTCTTGAAGCGCTTCTTTGGCGGTTCTTCATCGGAGTTTGTCAGGAAAGCAGTGCCACCGATATAGCTGTTGTTCTCGGAGTCTGAGGTAGTTCGAGATCGGATTGGAGAGTCCATGACTGTGTTTGAGTTTGCCAGTCATGAGGTTCGATTCTTATAGAGGATCAGATGTCGCTTAAGGGTATAAGCGGTATCTCATGTTGAGTTTGGACACCTGGCAGAGTGTGCCAGAAGCTTGCCGTGGCAGGACCCACGGATAAGACGGAATTTTGGGGACGAAATTTTTTTCAAGGTGGGTAGACTGTAACAACCCGGGTAAAAATTTTGGATTTTTACCGTACTGTAAAAGTCTTTTTTACAGTGATTTACCATTGAATTAATCTTGGGTAATTAATTCAAGGTAAATAAGGCGTCGTTTTTCGTAACCGAGGTTTTTCCCGCGCTCAAGATTTTTTTGTGGATTTTTCGGACCTAAGTTGGTATTTTTCGGGTCCCGGAATCCTCAGAAAAATCACACCGGAAAATAACTAAGGGAGTATTAGTTATCTTCTGGTCCGGTTTGGACACGCCTGGATTATTGAGGCAATAATGCAAGCGGTCCTGTGAAGCTCGTGAACGTCTCCTGCTTCGCCAGTGTATCCTTTCTTTTCTGCCTTCTCACACACTATCACTCTCACCTTCATCTCCTCACCTGCAAACATCAAACACAAAACCCAGTAACCACTGCCAAGTATCTTTTCCTTCTTGTTCCTTACCTCTGTCAGTCACCCTCCTTCATACACTGCAAAATCTGAATTGAAAAAAAACAACACACACTCGTTACCCCTCCTTTCTTTCCCTCTCCTTTTCTTTTCTTTTTCTTCTGTTTTTTTTCCTTTTCCTCTTTTTTTTTCCCCGTGAACCACCCACCCGAGAACACCACACCACCCGAGACCACCCTTCACCGGTCACCATCACCTCCTCCAGGTTGCGCCGTCCTCCTCCTCTGCTCCTGCTGTAGTCGCCGTCCAAGTCGCGACAACCCGACGAGCAGACCAACACCGCCACCATCTCTTCCTTTCCTTCTCCTTCCCATCGCGCTCCGACGAAGCAAGCAGCCGCTCGCCGTTCGACTCCAGCAGTTGTGTTCATCTTCCGCCGCCCCTGCCGCCTGCGAACCGTCGCATTTCTCCTTGCCTCGCTCGCAGCGACCGTCGACGACCAGGATGCGCCGCTGCTTCCCCAGTCTCCAGTGACGCCGCCCCGACGACCCAGTCCACCGTTTCGCTTCCGCGACCCGCATCTGCAGCCGTCCAACAATCACCGCGCCTACAGCCGCGTTATTCCTTGTCTCGTCGTGCCGCCGCTCTGCTCCCGCGCCCGTAGCCCCGTCGGCGCCTTCTTTGCAAGGTGAGCTGGAGGAAGATGACCCGTACGGGTCATGGTTAGGGCGGGTTGACCCGGTGGATGGTGGGTTTTTAGGGTTGTGGGTATAGGCTGGTGGTAATCTTGGGTTGTGGCTGCTGGATCCAAGGCAAAGCGGGTTTGGTCTTGGGCCTGCTGACTTGGTACAGTGGCCTGGCTCTAGTGGGTCAAGACCATGGCTTCGCCCAATTTTTTTGGCCCAGTTGGTTTTGTTTTAATTAAACAAGTATATGTGAAAAAAAATACATACATATATACATATATAATTATATTTTCTGGAAATATATGTATAAATACGATTATTAATTTTTTTGGATATAAAACACAGTATATATATTACATAATTATTTTGGACATATATATATATATTGAGGGTAATGTAATAAGTTTTAATTATGGAAATTATATTTTGGAAAGTATATGGAATATATATTTCTGGGAAACATAAATATATAGTAGTTTTGTGAAAATAAATAAAGTAATTAATTTGTTATATAAACCAAGGTAGTATGATTTATATCTTTTAAGAAATTACTATATAGTAACTACTTTCTAAAAAGGATACATATATTAAGGAAATAATTTGGAAAAATAAACATATGATATACCGGGGATTATTATAATCTAAGGAAAGAATATATGTTGTATAATTATTTTCAAAAGGGTATTATCACAGTATTACTATTGGAATAATAATCGGGCATAATTATGGTATAATATTCGCGGTCTATGTTATGTAATTAAATGGTGAGTAATAGTGGTAAAGGAATATAACCCGTATGGTTAACCGACTGAGTTTGATACTTAATTTATGGTACCGCATGTCTTTTGCATATCAATTATTGTGCATTTTATGTGAGCATGTTGTTTTGTTGTATAGGTTTTGATATCGGGCAGATTCCCGAGGAACCGGCCTTGGAACCGGTTGAGGATCTTCAGAGTTAAGTAACAGACTAAGGTGAGGTTAAGTAAATATTTATATACTTCCCGTGATATCAAGTTGCTGTGTGTTTGCTATATGTGATATTTGCTGGTATGAAACTTTGTGGCTGTGTATGGTTTGTTGTGTGATGAATTAAGTTGATAATTGTTGTCGTTGATATTGTTGAAATTATTGTAGCTGTTGGTATTATTGATGATGTTGGAATTGTGGATATAAGTAAGACTATTACTGTTGTTGTTGATTGTGGGAAATTGTGTGAGTAAGAGTACCGGGGGTACTAGTATGGGAAAGACAGTTGAGACAAGATTTTATTATCCAGACGAGCGGAGAGGCTGTGAGCCTGCTCGGGATAATGGACATGGGTCGGTTAATAGTATTGTGGTAACAAGCTAAGGAAGAAGAAATAATAAAATTGGAAACACTTAGACATTTAGCAAATCACAGTTAAATGTTGGTACAGCCAGATGGTAGTCTTTATTTTATGGTGCTGGGGGAGAGTGTGCTTGGGGTCTGCTCCCTGTCTGTACCAATTATTATTTTAGGCGCTGGGGGAGAGTGTGCTTGGGGTCTGCTCCCTGTCTGTGCCAGTTATACGTGGAGGTACCAGGGCGGGGTCCACGGGCTAGCTAGCTTGACTACCAGGCGACGGCCATCATTTAACTTGTGATAGGGGCCCTGATAATAAAATTGGAATAGTGTGACTAGAATCACAAGTGTGTATTTAAGGTTCGTGAGAACCTTGGTTAATTGTTGGTGATGTGACTTGGGAATTTACGGTTATTGTATACGTATATTTGCTTATGGGTTTCACCCGGTGGGCACTTCGGACTCACCCCTCACCTGCGGGCTTTCATCCTGTAGGTTGAGTTATTTGTGGTTCAGGTATGTTGCATTCCAGACAGGCTGCGGCGTTATCCCTTGGACAGGACTCGGATCCATAGTTTGCATCAGTGTCGCATACAATGTCTTTGTGAGTTATTAAGTCTTCCGTTGTGCATTATATTGCTATTGTTGGGCCATTGGGCCGATTATGATGTTATAGATGATCCCGGGTTCCGGTGATATGTTTTGATGTTGGGCCGAAGGGCCAGATTCCTGATGTTTACATTTTGGGCTGTAGAGCCAGTTTGCTATTGTTCACACAGTATTCTGGGCTTGTTTGGTTGGGCCGTTATAGTTCTGGCGCATATTTACTATGTCTGGTAAATACGGGTCGGGGCGTTTCATTTTGGTAGCGGAGCGGGCGTTAGGTCTTGTTGGGCAATCCTTGTGTGTTTGCTGTTCTTGTTTGCATAGTTCGCTCCATTTGTTTATTATTTTATATCATTTAGTTAGTGCATTATGGATCCAGTCAAGGGACGCCAGTTGTCACAGAACTTTCACATAAGAGGTAAATGATGCCATAAATAAGCGAAAATATAAATATTATTAATAATACTAATATTTTCATTTCAAACATAAATATTACATTGATATTTTATAAAAAAAAATAAAAATACATTCATCGCCTTGGAACGACGTTGACCCTGAAGCTGTTGGGGTCATTGTTGATGTTGACCGTGATGCTGTCGCTCCACGAGAACCACATGCCGCCAGCGTTGTTCTGGCCAGGAAGCTCGAACCGGTTTGCTTGGGGAACCGGAGTGGGATGAGACCGTGATCATCTTCAGGCTGCCATTGGGTCTCTGTGAGAAGAACCATATTGGGCTTGTACTGGTTCTTCAGGTCCCTCAGTGTACGCGAGAACTCCTGGGAATGCCTAGCGACTCCTCTGCAGTTCCACACCAGTAGTCGGGCCTTTGGCCAAGTTGGAGGTAATCGAGATACACTGGGCATGCTTTGGGCCGTCATCGAGAGCTGGTAGTAGGTACCTTGCTCTAGGAAATGGCAAGTGGGCTCTAGGTTGAACTCCTGAAGTCTTTCAGAGATGAAAAACATGAGGGAGTTGGCTGAGCCATAGAAGGAAGTCCTCAGAGTGCCATGGTCCTCTAGGAAGAACGTCTCTTCCATGGGAGTGACGAAGAATCTGGAGGAGCAGAGTTCGTCGACGAAGACCAGATGTGGCATTCTGCCGAGCTCGTTCGGTAGTTCTTCTGGACGCTCGTTGATCATGCTGTAGGCCAGCCGGTTTCTTCTGCCTAGGTTGGCAGATTCGACGAAGAAGACGGATGATGAAGCAGGCATTCTGACGTGGCGAGTTGTGTCTTTTCTGAACGTGTTTTTGTGTTTATTTTTTGTGTTGCAAACTTGCTTTGAAATGCTTTTGATGATTTACACCTCACCGCACTGTCTTTTATACTCTTATGGGGAGCGTGATTACTGTTTTCGATTTTCAAGATTTTGTTTTTAAAAATTTCGTCGTTGCTTCATTCATCGTTGCATTACTTTATACGTTTTTAGGGCTACAATGCCAGTGTTTTTCAGCTTTTTTCCATCTCACGATTTTCTAACGCCCTGGCTACCTTGGCGTTTCTTTTTATGACTCTTTCTTGCATCTTTTATCACATGCATCCGTGACCGTTGAGGCTGGACTGATGGGACCATACCTCAAGTAGAGTGCATGTATGACAAGCTTACACCTGTTCGGACATTATGGAGGGATACGAGACTTGACAGACGATTTTGGCTCATGCGGAATTCGTGAACAAGTGGATAACGTTTCTTTCGAGGGACACAGGACGTGCTCGTGACGTCATCGACACCTTGCGACTTAACGGATGTCTTTTCCACGAGGAAAAAAGACGTCACCGTTAGTTGTGCGTGTTACGTTTCTCGGGATCGAGGATGGTTACGATCGACCTAGAGCGTCGAACATGAAAACATGTTTTGTTTTAACTTCTTTATGTTTTGGTTTTGTTAAACGAATTTTGTTTATAATTTCTTTATATTTGATTTTATATTCTTTTTGTTGATTTTCTTTTTGCTTGGAGATGTTTTTAACTTTCTGTTAGAATGAGTTTTCATAATTTAACAAGAATTTTGATCTAAAATGAAAACCTATTTTATTTAATTCATAACGGTTTACAATGAAGAAGAAGTACTCTAAGGAGTTACTTGCTTCTCAAGATCTTTTACAAGTTTTTGGATGTTCTTGACGTGAGGAAAGAGTTCCGTACACGCCAGTTCTATCTGCATCACCGCCGAGCTAACCTTCTTCAGTGAGACGTTCAGCTGCGATAGAGTCTGCTGCGGAGTGCTGCTTTCAGCCGTTGCTTTGCCCTTTTGATCATCAGCTTCTTTGCCAGCACGCTTCTTTCGCCGTCTGCTGGAGACGACCATATGTTCTTTCAGACCGACGATGTTCGTCTTGAAGCGCTTCTTTGGTGGTTCTTCATCGGAGCTTGTCGGGAAAGCAGTGCCACCGATATAGTTGTTGTTCTCGGAGTCTGAGGTAGTTCGAGATCGGATTGGAGAGTCCATGACTGTGTGTGAGTTTGCCAGTCATGAGGTTCGGTTCTTATAGAGGATGAGATGTTGCTTAAGGGTATAAGTGGTATCTCATGTTGAGTTTGGACACCTGGCAGAGTGTGCCAGAAGCTTACCGTGGCAGGACCCACGGATAAGACGGAATTTCGGGGACGAAATTTTTTTCAAGGTGGGTAGACTGTAACAACCCGGGTAAAAATTTTGGATTTTTACCAGACTATAAAAGTCTTTTTTACAGTGATTTACCATTGAATTAATCTTGGGTAATTAATTCAAGGTAAATAGGGCGTCGTTTTTCGTAACCGAGGTTTTTCCCGCGCTCGAGATTTTTTTGTGGATTTTTCGGACCTAAGTTGGTATTTTTCGGGTCCCGGAATCCTCAGAAAAATCACACTGGAAAATAACTAAGGGAGTATTAGTTATCTTCTGGTCCGGTTTGGACACGCTTGGATTATTGAGGCAATAATGCAAGCGGTCCTGTGAAGCTCCTGAACGTCTCCTGCTTCGCCCGTGTATCCTCGCTTTTCTGCCTTCTCATACACCAGCACTCTCACCTTCATCTCCTCACCTGCAAACATCAAACACAAAACCCAGTAACCACTGCCCAGTATCTTTTCCTTCTTGTTCCTTACCTCTATCAGTCACCCTCCTTCATACACTGCAAAATCTGAATTGAAAAAAAACAACACACACCCGTTACCCCTCCTTTCTTTCCCTCTCCTTTTCTTTTTTTTTTCTTCTATTTTTTTTTCCTTTTCCTCTTTTTTTCTTCCTGTGAACCACCCACCCGAGAACACCACACCACCCGAGACCACCCTTCACCGGCCACCATCACCTCCTCCAGGTCTCGCCGTCCTCCTCCTCTGCTCCTGCTACAGTCACCGTCCAAATCGCAACAACCCGACGAGCAGACCGACACCGACATCGCCACCTTCTCTTCCTTTCCTTCTCCTTCCCATCGCGCCTCCGACGAAGCAAGCAGCTGCTCGCCGTTCGCCTCCAGCAGTTGTGTTCGTCTTCCGCCGCCCCTGCCGCCCGCGAACCGTCGCCTTTCTCCTTGCCTCGCTCGCAGCGACCGTCGACGACCAGGATGCGCCGCTGCTTCTCCAGTCTCCAGTGACGCCGCCCCGACGACCCAATCTACCGTTTTGCTTCCGCGACCCACATCTGCAGCCATCCAACAGTCACCGGGCCTACAGCCGGGTTCTTCCTTGTCTGGTCGTGCCGCCGCTCTGCTCCCGACCCCGTAGCCCAGTCGCCGCCTTCTTTGCAAGGTGAGCTGGAGGAAGATGACCTGTACGGGTCATGGTTAGGGCGGGTTGACCCGGTGGTTGGTTGGGTTTTTAGGGTTGTGGGTATAGGCTGGTGGTAATGTTGGGTTGTGGCTGCTGGATCCAAGGCAAAGCGGGTTTGGTCTTGGGCCTGCTGATTTGGTACAGTGGCCTGGCTCTAGTGGGTCAAGACCATGGCTTGGCCCAGTTGGTTTTTTTTTAATTAAACAAGTATATGTGAAAAAAATACATACATATGTACATATATATTTATATTTTCTGGAAATATATGTATAAATACGATTATTAATTTTCTTGGATATAAAACACAGTATATATATTACATAATTATTTTGGACATATATATATATTGAGGGTAATGTAATAAGTTTTAATTATGGAAATTATATTTTGGAAAGTGTATGGAATATATATTTCTGGGAAACATAAATACATAGTAGTTTTGTGAAAATAAATAAAGTAATTAATTTGTTATATAAACCAAGGTAGTATGATTTATATCTTTTAAGAAATTACTATATAGTAACTACTTTCTAAGAAGGATACATATATTAAGGAAATAATTTGGAAAAATAAACATATGATATACCGGGGATTATTATAATCTAAGGAAAGAATATATGTTGTATAATTATTTTCAAAAGGGTATTATCACAGTATTACTATTGGAATAATAATCGGGCATAATTATGGTATGATATTCACGGTCTATGTTATGTAATTAAATGGTGAATAATAGTGGTAAAGGAATATAACCCGTATGGTTAACCGAGTGAGTTTGATACTTAATTTATGGCACCGCATGTCTTTTGCATATCAATTAATGTGCATTTTATGTGAGCATGTTGTTTTGTTGTATAGGTTTTGATATCGGGCAGATTCCCGAGGAACCGGCCTTAGAACCGGTTGAGGATCTTTAGAGTTAAGTAACAGACTAAGGTGAGGTTAAGTAAATATTTATATACTTCCCGTGATATCAAGTTGCTGTGTGTTTGCTATATGTGATATTTGCTGGTATGAAACTTTGTGGCTGTGTATGGTTTGTTGTGTGATGAATTAAGTTGATAATTGTTGCCGTTGATGTTGTTGAAATTATTGTTGCTGTTGGTATTATTGATGATGTTGGAATTGTGGATATAAGTAAGACTATTACTGTTGTTGTTGATTGTGGGAAATTGTGTGAGTAAGAGTACCGGGGGTACTAGTATGGGAAAGACAGTTGAGATAAGATTTTATTATCCAGACGAGCAGAGAGGCTGTGAGCCTGCTCGGGATAATGGACATGGGTCAGTTAATAGTTTTGTGGTAACAAGCTGAGGAAAAAGAAATAATAAAATTGGAAACACTTAGACATTTAGCAAATCACAGTTAAATGTTAGTACAGCCAGATGGTAGTCTTTATTTTATGGTGCTGGGGGAGAGTGTGCTTGGGGTCTGCTCCCTGTCTGTACCAATTATTATTTTAGGCGCTGGGGGAGAGTGTGCTTGGGGTCTGCTCCCTGTCTGTGCCAGTTATACGTGGAGGTACCAGGGCGGGGTCCACGGGCTAGCTAGCTTGACTACCAGGCGACGGCCATCATTTAACTTGTGATAGGGGCCCTGATAATAAAATTGGAATAGCGTGTCTAGAATCACAAGTGTGTATTTAAGGTTCGTGAGAACCTTGGTTAATTGTTGGTGATGTGACTTGGGAATTTACGGTTGTTGTATACGTATATTTGCTTATGGGTTTCACCCGGTGGGCACTTCGGACTCACCCCTCACCTGCGGGCTTTCATCCCGTAGGTTGAGTTATTTGTGGTTCAGGTATGTTGCATTCCAGACAGGCTGCGGCGTTATCCCTTGGACAGGACTCGGATTCATAGTTTGCATCAGTGTCGCATACAATGTCTTTGTGAGTTATTAAGTCTTCCGCTGTGCATTATATTGCTATTGTTGGGCCATTGGGCCGATTATGATGTTATAGATGATCCCGGGTTCGGGTGATATGTTTTGATGTTGGGCCGAAGGGCCAGATTCCTGATGCTTACATTTTGGGCTGTAGAGCCAGTTTGCTGTTGTTCACACTGTATGCTGGGCTTGTTTGGTTGGATCGTTACAGTTCTGGCGCGTGTTTACTGTGTATGGTAAATACGGGTCGGGGCGTTTCAAAAAGGACTCAAATAAAATTCCAATTTCCAGTTTTATCTTTCCAGGCCCCGTCAACATATTTCGGGTGCCAGACCAAATCCAAGAAAACCCAGGGATCGACATCCCAAAAATAAGAACCCAGGGATAGACATCCCAAATATAATCACGGGATAGACATCCCAAGCATAGACATGCTTATCACAAGTAACCCAGGTCATGGCCACCACAAAACAGTCTTAAACCATCGAGTCGTACTACTACTTATCACGTGACAATTATATTATCATCTTCCAAAATCAAATCACAGGGATCAACATCCGTAACAAAAAATATCGGGATAGACATCCCATCCAAAACCGAGGATCGACATCCTTATCACAATTTATTATTTATTCCATTATACTTTATACCAAAAAGACACAGGGATACGGTTAAATATCCAAAACTCAACACGGGGATAAACATCCCAAAAACCAATCAAAGCACTGGGATAAACATCCCGAAACAAACCACAACAAATGCATCAACTAACAGTGCAACAATCATCAAACACAACAACCGAGTAATATAGGCACATATAGAAGGAAATCCATCCTCACCTTGGCCGATTACTCAACTCCGAAGACAATGACCGGTCCAAAGCCGGTTCCTCGGGAAACTGCCCGATATCAAAACCTACACAACAAAACAATATACTCACATAAATGCACATAATCGGTATGCTATGATGCCAATACTGCGAAGTAAACCCATCCCGGTTCATATCCTTTATTATTTCCCTTTACCGAAAATATTATACCGTACGTATATCCGAATATAATTTCGGTACCATACTTTAATTAAAACTCTTTTCAAAATATTTTCATAAATTAATTACACTTTTCCCAGAATATAATCACCATAATTTATACTCAACAAATTATATATAACAGAAAATACTTTCATACAATAAATTATGTCATATTTTTTATCAACATAAATTAAATATAAATATAGATATATATATATATATATATATATCCAGAAAATTATTATTTATCAAATATATATATATTAAGGTAAGCATATACTATATTTTTCTTCTTTTTCCAGAAATTATAACCATATAAACATATTTTCTGAAAATAAATATAGGTATGCATATTTATTTTTCTAAAGACATAATACATCCCCAAACAATTATATTATCAACATAATAATCTATTTCCAGAAATATTTCTTAGGTATACCATATATATTTTTTTCAGAAAATTTATCCTTTTATTTTTATTTAATTTATACAATTTATAACCATATTTATTTCCAAAAGTTATTCCAAAATCATTTATGTTATCGCATATATACATTTCACCAAAACATTTCCATAGTATATAAGTAATTTTCCAAAGGATATATTATATCTGGTCAAGTTTATTATTTTGTCTATTTCCAAAAATTATAACCGTATATATATTTTTCCAGAAAATACATTTTACAAATATATATGTATTTTATTTTTTTTATTTTTTTTAACAGACTGGGCCAAACAGTGCAGGCCCAGCTTATTACATGGACTAGGCCCACGCAGTAAACCTGACAACACAGCCCAGCCCAAACATCCAAGCCCAAACCAACATCAACCCAAACTAAACCCTCAAGCCCAGCTCGCAACCCGGATCAAATGGGTCAGACCCGCCACATTACACCCGGGTCAACAACAACCACGGGTCTGCTCACCTTCGACGAGCTCGACGGCGGCGGCACGCGAGCAGATCGGGAAGGAGTCGGCGTGACGACGGTGGCAGAGGCGACGCAAGGGAGGCACGACGAGGCGGCAGCTGTTGGCGTGGCCTGCTGCGGTGGCGACGAGCGGCAGGGAGGAGGTGCAGCCCGTCGGGTTCACAGCCGTGTGAGGCGCGTCCAGCGACGGAGTCGGGCGGCGAAGGTGGCGTCAAGATGGCGACGGCGAGAGGGAGGCGTCGACGGGGGTGGTGATGCGTGCGGTGGCTTGGTTCGTTACCGCGTGAACAGTAACGGGAGGTGAGGAAGGTGACGTGGTGATGTGGCGTCTACCGGTTAAGTGGATGTTCATGCTTTTATGTTTTTTTTTTTCCTTTCTTTTTCTGGTTCTGGTTTAAGAAGAGAGGAGGGTAACTGGTTTTTCTTTTACAGGGTAAGGACGGGATAAGAAGCTAGCAGTGAAGATGAAGTTGGCAGAGAAGAAAATGGTGTAGACAGGAAAAAAAATGCAGGGAAGAAGAAAAGGCAGAGGTGAGGTGATATCACGGGTATCACAGGAGGCAAGCACGGGTGACACAGGCAGCCTCAATTATGCAGGCGTGTCCAGTCCGGACTAGAAAATAACTGATACCCCCTTGGTTATTTTCCGGTGTGATTTTTCGAAGATTCTGGGACCCGAAAAATACCAACTTAGGTCCGAAAAATCCACGGTAGTATGATTTTGATGATGTTGGCACGACGAGGCGGCAGCTGTTGGCGTGGCCTGCTGCGGTGGCGACGAGCGGCAGGGAGGAGGTGCAGCCCGTCGGGTTCACAGCCGTGTGCGGCGCGTCCAGCGACGGAGTCGGGCGGCGAAGGTGGCGTCAAGATGGCGACGGCGAGAGGGAGGCGTCGACGGGGGTGGTGATGCGTGCGGTGGCTTGGTTCGTTACCGCGTGAACAGTAACGGGAGGTGAGGAAGGTGACGTGGTGATGTGGCGTCTACCGGTTAAGTGGATGTTCATGCTTTTATGTTTTTTTTTTTCCTTTCTTTTTCTGGTTCTGGTTTAAGAAGAGAGGAGGGTAACTGGTTTTTCTTTTACAGGGTAAGGACGGGATAAGAAGCTAGCAGTGAAGATGAAGTTGGCAGAGAAGAAAATGGTGTAGACAGGAAAAAAAAAATGCAGGGAAGAAGAAAAGGCAGAGGTGAGGTGATATCACGGGTATCACAGGAGGCAAGCACGGGTGACACAGGCAGCCTCAATTATGCAGGCGTGTCCAGTCCGGACTAGAAAATAACTGATACCCCTTGGTTATTTTCCGGTGTGATTTTTCGAAGATTCTGGGACCCGAAAAATACCAACTTAGGTCCGAAAAATCCACGGTAGTATGATTTTGATGATGTTGGCACGACGAGGCGGCAGCTGTTGGCGTGGCCTGCTGCGGTGGCGACGAGCAGCAGGGAGGAGGTGCAGCCCGTCGGGTTCACAGCCGTGTGCGGCGCGTCCAGCGACGGAGTCGGGCGGCGAAGGTGGCGTCAAGATGGCGACGGCGAGAGGGAGGCGTCGACAGGGGTGGTGATGCGTGCGGTGGCTTGGTTCGTTACCGCGTGAACAGTAACGGGAGGTGAGGAAGGTGACGTGGTGATGTGGCGTCTACCGGTTAAGTGGATGTTCATGCTTTTATGTTTTTTTTTTCCTTTCTTTTTCTGGTTCTGGTTTAAGAAGAGAGGAGGGTAACTGGTTTTTCTTTTACAGGGTAAGGACGGGATAAGAAGCTAGCAGTGAAGATGAAGTTGGCAGAGAAGAAAATGGCGTAGACAGGAAAAAAAAAATGCAGGGAAGAAGAAAAGGCAGAGGTGAGGTGATATCACGGGTATCACAGGAGGCAAGCACGGGCGACACAGGCAGCCTCAATTATGAAGGCGTGTCCAGTCCGGACTAGAAAATAACTGATACCCCCTTGGTTATTTTCCGGTGTGATTTTTCGAAGATTCTGGGACCCGAAAAATACCAACTTAGGTCCGAAAAATCCACGGTAGTATGATTTTGATGATGTTGGCACGACGAGGCGGCAGCTGTTGGCGTGGCCTGCTGCGGTGGCGACGAGCGGCAGGGAGGAGGTGCAGCCCGTCGGGTTCACAGCCGTGTGCGGCGCGTCCAGCGACGGAGTCGGGCGGCGAAGGTGGCGTCAAGATGGCGACGGCGAGAGGGAGGCGTCGACGGGGGTGGTGATGCGTGCGGTGGCTTGGTTCGTTACCGCGTGAACAGTAAGGGGAGGTGAGGAAGGTGACGTGGTGATGTGGCGTCTACCGGTTAAGTGGATGTTCATGCTTTTATGTTTTTTTTTTTCCTTTCTTTTTCTGGTTCTGGTTTAAGAAGAGAGGAGGGTAACTGGTTTTTCTTTTACAGGGTAAGGACGGGATAAGAAGCTAGCAGTGAAGATGAAGTTGGCAGAGAAGAAAATGGCGTAGACAGGAAAAAAAAATGCAGGGAAGAAGAAAAGGCAGAGGTGAGGTGATATCACGGGTATCACAGGAGGCAAGCACGGGCGACACAGGCAGCCTCAATTATGCAGGCGTGTCCAGTCCGGACTAGAAAATAACTGATACCCCCTTGGTTATTTTCCGGTGTGATTTTTCGAAGATTCTGGGACCCGAAAAATACCAACTTAGGTCCGAAAAATCCACGGAAAAATCTCGAGCGCGGGAAAACCCTCGGTTACGAAAAATGACGCCCAATTTACCTTGAATTAACTACCCAAGATTAATTATTTGGTAAATCACTGTATAAAGACTTTTACAGTCCCGGTAAAAATCCAAATTTTTACCCGGGCTGTTACATATTTTCTATCTTTTTTAATATTTTTTTGTTAATTATTTTATTTTTTGTGCTAATATTTTTCTCTTTTTATATTATTAGTAGTGGAATATTTTGAAAAAATTATTCTCTAATGTTTTAATATTTTTTGGTTTGTTATTATAAAACATTTTTAGTTTTTTCTTCTTTTTGGGGGAAATTTTAAAACATTTAAATTTGAAAAGTTATTTGTCCTTTATATTATTATAAAATATTAAAAATATATATATAATTTGAGAAACAATTATTTGGACATAAATTTTTTTAAAACAATATATTTGTGTATAACACATAACAAATACCTATAAATTATAATTGAAAATTACTGAAGCGCCCCAACCCGTATTTACCGTACACAGTAAACACGTGCCGAAACTGTGACGACCCAACCCAAACAAGCCCGATCATACAGTGTATAAAACAATAATCTGGCCAACAGCCCAATATCAAAAATGAAAACCGGCCTTTCGGCCCAATATGGAACTCGTCACCCGAACCCCGAGGACATCAACAACAACAACCATCCGGCCCAATGGCCCTATTACAACATATGCACAGCGGAAAACTCAACAATATGCACAACGGAAGACTTATAACTCACATGACAACATATGCAAAGCCCAATGCAACTAATGGATCCGAGTCCTGTCCGAGGGTACGCTTCAGCTCGCCCTGTACGTTCCTGCACTACAAGCAACTCATCCTACGGGATGAAACCCCGCAGGCGAGGGGTGAGTCCGAAGCGCTCACCGACGAAAGATAAACAGAGATATATTCAACCGTAATACTTTCGAAGTATTACAACCATTAAACAGAAGAATCTAACACATACAACACGACAGAGCAATCCAACTCAAACAACACATCAGAGGAATCAGTAGAAAGCACAGGCATACACAACACAAGAAAACTACTATAAACAACTAACCAAGACCAAAAGAATGCTTATTAACTTTTATTACCAATTTTATCTTCCGGGCCCGTCACTGGACAAGCTAGGGTCGTACCTGGTTATTAACTAATTCTGGATGCCAGGCCCAACCA
>JAKUCV010005160.1:10716-20754 GCA_028386065.3 Turnera subulata
TGTTTCCATTGCAATAAACCGGGCCATTGGAAACGCAACTGCCCAGTTTACCTTGAAGAGGTAAAGAGGAACAAGAAGGGAAGTGAGACTTCTACTTCAGGTATATTCGTTATAGAAGCTAATGTTTCTACTTCTGCATCATGGGTATTAGATACCGGATGTGGTTCTCACATTTGTGTAAATGTGCAGGAACTAAGAAAGAGTAGAAGATTGGCGAAGGGTGAGATAGACCTACGTGTGGGGAATGGAGCAAGAGTTGCTGCATTAGCTGTAGGGACTTATTTTCTATCTTTACCTAGTGGCTTGGTTTTGGAACTTGATGATTGCTATTTCGTACCTTCCATTAGCAGAAATTTGATTTCTGTATCTTGTCTTGACAAGAAAGGATTTTCATTTGTAATAAATAACAAATGTTGTTCAATTTATTTCAATGATGTATATTATGGTGGTGCAAATTTAAGCAATGGATTGTATGTTCTAAACCTTGAAATGCCGATCTATAACGTTAATACCAAGAAGGTTAGGTTGAACGATTCTAACGAAACGTACCTTTGGCATTGTCGACTAGGCCATATAAACGAGAATCACATTGCTAAGCTCCATAAAGATGGACTATTAAACTCATTTGATTTCGAATCATTTGAGACGTGTGAATCTTGTTTGTTAGGCAAAATGACGAAGGCTCCTTTTACCGGTAAAGGTGAAAGGGCTTCGGACTTGCTAAGTCTCATACATACCGATGTATGCGGACCAATGTCGACACAGGCTAGGGGCGGTTTTCAGTACTTCATTACATTTACTGATGATTTCAGTAGATATGGATATGTGTATCTAGTGAGACACAAATCCGAATCCTTTGAAAAGTTTAAAGAATTCAAGAATGAAGTACAAAATCAACTCGGTAAAAGTATTAAGATGCTTCGATCAGATCGAGGTGGTGAATACTTGAGCCGAGAATTTCTTGATCATCTAAAGGGTTGTGGTATAGTACCACAGCTTACTCCACCGGGTACGCCACAATGGAATGGTGTATCCGAAAGGAGGAACAGAACCTTGTTGGACATGGTTCGTTCAATGATGAGTAAAGCTAACCTTCCTTTATCCTTTTGGGGACATGCATTGTTGACTGCTGCTTATACACTAAACAATGTTCCATCTAAATCGGTCGAAAAGACACCATACGAGATATGGACTGGGAAGCGTCCCAGTTTGTCTTTTATGAGGATTTGGGGCTGTGAGGCTTACATAAGACGTGAAGCTTCAGATAAGCTCGGCCCTAAATCCGAGAAGTGCCTATTTGTTGGTTACCCTAAGGAAACCAAAGGGTATTACTTCTATACTCCCACCGACAACAAAGTGTTTGTTGCTCGGACTGCGATTTTTCTAGAAAAGGAGTTTATTTCTAGAGGAATCAGTGGGAGGCAACTAGAACTCGAAGAAGTTCGAGATCTAGAGACTAAGATGGAACAAGGACAGGAACCACAAGGTGTTGTGGATGAGAATCTTGTTCCTGTAACACATGGACCACGTAGGTCGGATAGGATTCGGCATGAGCCTGAGAGATACGGATTTCTCGTGACTCATACCGGTGATGTGATGCTCATAGATGAGGATGAGCCCACTACCTATCAGCAGGCCGTTGCGAGTCCGGACTCCCAGAAGTGGCTAGAAGCCATGAATTCGGAAATGGAATCCATGTATCAAAACAAGGTATGGACCTTGGTTGATCTACCCGAAGGGGTAAAACCCATAGGGTGCAAATGGGTCTATAAGAAAAAGACCGACATGGATGGTAATGTGATTACCTATAAAGGGTGGTTGGTTGCGAAAGGCTTCAAACAAGTTCATGGTATAGACTATGACGAAACCTTCTCACCAGTTGCTATGGTTAAATCCATCCGGATTCTGTTGGCTATAGCTGCATACCATGACTATGAGATATGGCAAATGGATGTCAAAACCGCTTTCCTTAACGGAAATCTCTTAGAGGATGTGTACATGACACAGCCCGAGGGTTTTGTCGATCCAAATAATGCCAATATGGTATGCAAGTTGCAAAGGTCCATTTATGGACTTAAGCAAGCTTCAAGGAGTTGGAATCTTCGTTTTAATGATGTAATCAAAGAGTTTGGTTTCATCAAAAATGAAGATGAACCATGTGTTTACAAGAAGGTTAGTGGGAGCACAGTAGTTTTCTTGTTGTTATATGTTGACGACATCTTGCTCATTGGGAATGATATTCCGACACTACAGTCTGTTAAGGCTTGGTTAGGAAAGAATTTCTCAATGAAGGACTTAGGAGAAGCTGCCTATGTGTTAGGCATTAAGATCTATAGAGATAGATCCAAAAGGCTTCTCGGGCTAAGTCAGAGTACGTATATTGACAAAGTGCTAAAGAGGTTTAGCATGGAGAATTCCAAGAAGGGATTCTTACCCATGTCACATGGCGTCTCTCTCTCAAAGAGTCAATGTCCTAGTACATCAAGTGAGAGAGAGCGGATGAGACAGATCCCTTATGCTTCGGCAATAGGATCTATTATGTACGCCATGTTATGTACTCGACCTGATGTCGCTTATGCTCTGAGTGTCACGAGCAGGTACCAATCTGATCCCGGTGAGAGTCACTGGATGGCGGTTAAGAATATCCTTAAGTACTTGAGAAGGACTAAGGATGCATTCCTGGTTTACGGAAGCGTTGATGAGCTCGTTGTAAAGGGTTACACCGATGCTAGCTTCCAAACCGATAGGGATGATTTCAGATCGCAGTCTGGATATGTGTTTTGTCTTGGAGGTGGTGCTGTAAGCTGGAAGAGTTCTAAGCAAGAGACAGTTGCAGATTCTACAACCGAGGCAGAGTACATTGCTGCCTCAGATGCGGCGAAAGAGGCTGTTTGGATCAAGAAGTTCGTAACTGAACTTGGGGTGGTTCCTAGTATTGAGAGTCCGATTGAGCTCTATTGTGACAACAATGGAACAATCGCACAAGCTCAAGAGCCTAGATACCACCAGAGATCCAAACACATTCTCCGACGCTATCATCTGATTCGAGAGATCATAGATAGAGGCGATGTCAGGCTGTGCAGAGTTCCTACTGAGAACAATGTAGCAGACCCGTTGACTAAGCCCCTCACGCAGCAGAAGCATGATGGTCATTGCGCATCCATTGGTATTAGATACATGTATGATTGGCTTTAGTGCAAGTGGGAGATTGTTAGTAATATGCCCAAAAGCCAATCTATGGATGATTGTATTCATGTATACATATTTGAGGTTTTGCCTATATATATGATTATGAGATAATCGATTGCACATATATATAACCCTAGTGTATATGTATTTGATATGTATATTCTTAAAAGTCCCTAGTCGTTTATTATTATGGTTGGGTTGTAATAATAAAATAAGACTAGCGTATGTTGAGGATTGTATGAGTTACGAATTCTACATACGGGTACAAGATGGGGATCTTGTTGACCGGACCGACCCACATAAGAACGCTACATGGAACGTTATATGTATGTCGATAGCGTTTCTTATAGATGTATTGTCCTCCGACCTGAGATCATCAAGGTATCCAACATATGAATCATGTACTTTGATATTACTCCTAGTCATCCGTAACTGGGTGGACATAAGGGTAATCATTGGGTATATGCCTAGTATGTAGTAGGTTTTGATAGATCAAGAGGGGATTCGTCTGACCTATACAACAGGTATATTATCGAGTAGGTTTCTTGATAGAGTTAAACTATTAAAATGCATGGCCATGCTCGGATAGAGTGATATGATGATATCACGGGTATCCGTTTTATATAGTTAACTCGAGGATCAAGAAACCGAGATTAGACATATACGAGATTGACATTTCCATGTCTCGGTCTAATCTTGATAATGGGACGAAGGGACGATGACATATTCCGAGGCATAGTGAATCAGTTCTGATCTTGTCGTTCGGGTAGCAATGTTGCGTTGCTAGACGCCGCTCTTTGTTTATGACTGTAAAATGAGATTTTACAATCATTGCCGGACGTTACAAGTGCCTAAAGGGTCACACACATAGAACCGTTGATTCGGGCAGGTGGTTGAACCGTGGTTGGACCATGGTTGGACCGGGTGTGGTTGGACCGTGGTTGAACCGTGGTTGGACCATGGTTGAGCCAGGGCCGGTTTTGGCATCAATAATAATCAGAATTATTGATGAGACATGCTTAGGTGGAGGTGTTAGGTCTGATGGGATTAGTGGGAGACAATGGTGGTAATGATCATCACCATTGGTCCACCATGTTGGCCATTAGACTAAATTAATGTGGACAATGAGTGGGTGTGGTGAATGTGGCTTGTGATCAGATCATTCACCTCATTCTCAGCACCTTGACCACGTTTTTGGCAGCCCAAAAAACTCTCTGAAAACACCTCCCTTCAGTTCTTCTTCTTTGTGAAAGAAGCAAGAGCATAAGCATTCCAAAACACCCCAAACACACACTAGCTCCTACCTTTGTTGATAGCACGTCAAGTGGGAGTGCTCGAGGCTTGATTCGTGTGACGACTCGAAGCCGATCACGGTTCGTGTGGATACCGTAGAGGAGCAGGTCTTCTTCTTGCTCTTACTGATTCCTTACACAAGTTAGGTGAAAGATCCTAACCTTACAGGTATATAAAAATTGTTATACGGTTTACTAGCTTCACATGTGTTCTTGGTTGTTTCCCTTGTCTTCCGCTGCATCTTTTTGCTTTTATATGAATGTCATATAGCCTAGGGAAACTTACATCTTCTTCTTTTTTTAATACTATGGTCGACACCACAAGATACTCAAATTGAAAACTAAATACCACAAGAACACCAGCAACCTAATCGACCAAACAAACTCTTTTTTTTTTATAACTAAATGCCGATTAGACTAGGAACAAAGAACACAAATTAAATTGCAGAAATTAAAGGGATACGTAGTTGAAATTGATACCTAGGCTCCACTACCAAGATGATACGGCAACACTACCAGAACAAAGCTAGATAGCACCTCCGATTCAATCGAGTCACCAAGATCAGAAATTAATTCAACCAAAAGCTTTAGTGATTACCTCTATCACCTCAAAACACAACAAAGTCGTTAAGCAACAATAGAGTAATAAACACAAGGAATCTTGTAAACGCCACAAGCAATTCAATTACTTGATAAGTAAAAACAATCCCTAAAATAAACAAGAGAGAAATCAATCTAACTTGCAAAACAAGGTTTAAGAGAACCTCCAACTTTATTAGCAAAATAGCTATCAGTAAACAATATTCATCATCCGTCAAAATATGAACGCTAAGCGTCTTATTTATACTAGTCTAGTACTAAACCCTAATAGACTTGAATTTTGTAAAATAAAATAATAAAGGCAATAAACTAATAACCTAAGTCGGCTGAACCTAACAATCCATTACACTCTTTCTTTTTTTTGCCAACTAAAACTAATGAGCCCAAAAAGTAATGGCTTTGAGCCCACTCATTTAAATAGTTAACCCCATCTAATAGTAAAAGCCCATGACGCCTACACCTAATAGAATAAAATAGAAACCCCATGACAAGCTATTATACTAGGCTATTACTTTTGTCGGCTGAACATTAATTTTTCCGACCAAATAAAAAAAAAGCTAATGAGACTAATGAGCTGGAACTAATGAGACTAATTAAATAATTGATAATGAGCTGTATGGAGTTAAACATTCAACCCAAGGTTGATTCCAGCCTAAGCTTGACTCCTCCAACGTGTGCATATACTTAGGCGTCTCTTTAAGCTCCTCTCCAAGCTTGATTTCCATCTCTTCTTGAATTTCTTGTAAGTACGAAACTTGGGCAAGATTCTAAAAGTGAGCTTGTGACGATGAACTTTGAACTTGTTGGAACATATCCAAACTTCATGCTTGACACCATTGCATCCTCCACGGTTGCCTTGGCGTGCATCATTCTTCAAGTTTCCAATTTCGCCTAAGTGACTTGCATCAGAAACTCAGAGGTGCAAGCACCTAGAGGACATTCAACAGAGGCCATTTTAGGTGATCCTAGAAGAGGAGTAACCACAAGATCCAGATTACAAAATATCAATACATATCTTGCATTCTTGTCTTAAGTTGAGCCCAATAATGCCAATGAAGCCATACTTGATGAAAATTGGGTAATGGCAATGCAAGAAGAGATTAATTAGTTCTAGAGGAACAATGTGCGGGAGCCTGTTGCAAGGCCTAAAGACCATCCTGTCATTGGAACCAAATGGGTCTTCAGAAACAAGCTTAATGAATCAGTAGGTATTGATTATGATGAGACCTTTGCACCAGTAGCTAGACTTGAATCCATTCGCATGCTGCTTGCATTTGCATCATTTAAATTTTTTAAACTTTATCAAATGGATGTCAAGAGTGCTTTTCTAAATGGATACATCATGGAAGAAGTATATGTAGAACAACCACCAGGATTTGAAAACCATGAGCATCCACAACATGTTTTTTAATTGAAAAAGGCATTGTATGGTCTTAAACAAGCACCTAGAGCTTGGTATGATGGATTAAGCTCATATCTGATTTCACAATGCTTTACAAGAGGAAAGGTAGACTCAACTTTATTTGTGAAATCAAACAAAGATGATATCATTATTGCGCAAATATATGTTGATGACATTCTATTTGGTGCTACTAATGAATCTCTTTGTCAAGAGTTTGAAAAGCTTATGCACAACGAATTTGAAATGAACATGATGGGAGAATTAAATTTCTTCCTGGGGTTTCAAGTCAAGCAACTCAATGGTGGAATTTTTCTTAACCAAGCAAAGTATACACGTGAACTGCTGAAAAGATTTGGCTTGTCAGAAGCCAAAACTAGTCCGACACCAGTGAGCACTAGCACCAAACTTGACATGGATGAGAATGGTAAGGATGTTGATGTAAAATTATATAGAGGCATGATAGGTAGTCTTCTTTACCTTACAGCTACAAGACCAGACATTATGTATAGTGTTTGCTTGTGTGCTAGATTTCAATCATGCCCAAAAGAATCTCATCTTAAAGCTATCAAGTGCTTCTTCAAGTACTTAAAAGAAACTTCATCTTTAGGCTTGTGGTACCCTAATGTGAACTCTTTTGAATTAACAAGCTATTCAGATGCAGACTTTGCAGGGTGCACTCTTGATAGAAAAAGTACAAGTAGTACTTACTTGGACAATCACTTGTATCTTGGTGAAGTAAAAAGCAAAATTCAGTTGCTACTTCCACAACCGAGACTGAATATGTGGCAGCTGGTGCATGTTGTGCACAGGTTCTATGGATGAAACAAACACTTGCTGAATATGGACTAACTTTCAAGTGTGTTCCTATCTTTTGTGATAGCTCAAGTGCCATCAATCTAACTAAGAATCCGGTGCAACACTCTCGAACCAAACACATTGAAGTGAGACACCATTTTATTCGAGATCATATGTTGAAGAAGGATGTGGCTATTGAGTTTGTGAGAACTGAAAATCAACTAGCTGATATCTTTACCAAACCATTGAAGGAAGACCAGTTCACCAAAATCAGTCTCGAGCTTGGTATTTGTAATATATCATAAGTATTCTGATTTGGCTCAACATTTGGTTTTTATGTGTTCATCCATATCATAACATATTGTATATATAAGCACTTAGAATATATGCAATTGTCACACATTTCACACCTGCACTAAGCATATGAGCATATGACGACAAGTCATGGCTGCAATCAAATCATCAAGAGCATCAAAGAGGAAGAGGTGCAAGATTTGGTTCAAGGATGAGCCAAAACCTATTGTCTAGCAGTCCATAAGCGGCAGTTAAAGAAGAAAGAGAAAAAGCAAGGTCAAAACGGGGAACTTTTGGCACAACGGTTATGTTCTGTCCCGCGCCTGACACAAAGTGAAAAAGCTGCAAAAAGGAAGGAGTTCATTAAATTGAAGTGGGCGGTTTCTTCTCCTCCACATTATCCGTGACTACCTCTCTCCACAATTATCCACTTCCTTTTTAACTTCCACTTTCAGTTTCCCATTCAAACACATTAACTCACAAATCCTAAAAATTCTCTCCATCATGAAGACAAACACGGGTAAAGGAAAAGCCTTGAGACAAACCCCCACAAAACTGAAACCACCAAAACTGCCGGCACCTCCTAAAGGAAGAAATAAGTTGGCTGCTGCAAAATCTATATTCAAGAAGTCTTCAACGCTGGAAAAGAAAAAGGGGAAAGAGCCAGAAGCAAGTGCAAACCCTGAACTCACTTCACCAGAAAGAGAGGCTATTTCTCAAATCGACAAGCTCAAGCTTGGTCCACATTCCGAGTCTGCACAACACAAAGAAGCCATGGTTCCTCCAAAGGAAGGGTCTAATTCCAAAGCTCATGAACTCATTCTTGAGGGAATACCACCAGGTAATATTCTTGAAACTGGGGTTATGACATCTGCTCCTTTTAGTGTTCGTGTTTCAAGTTCTAGGGAGGTTTACCTCACTGAGAAAACCATGTTAGGTTCCCTAGAAACAAAATCGGATGCTGGAAATACTGCTATTGATATTGTTGTTATAAGTGTTGAGAAAGGGGCTGAATCTGGTGCAAAGATTAAGTCTTTGGCTAAATCTAGATCTGTTAGTGAGGGTTTTGGTTCTTCAAAAACCAAGAATGATGTGTTATCTGAATTCATGAGATCATTAGTGCCACCTCCGGGAGTAGATGCTGAGGAGTTTTATGTTGAGAAGATGAAGCAACTTGGGGGAGTTATCGATAATGTGAATGTAGATTCTGATTTGGTTGCTGTGCGAGCCAAATCTGCAAGCCAAGTAAAAAGAAATCTGGCTGATGATGAAACTAGGTCTGAAGATTCGAAGATGGCAGAAGCTATTGAGAAGAGTTCAGAGAAAGCTGATGAAATCCCTCTTGGGATTCCAATCTCTGAAGGTGATGTCGAAGCCAAGAAGGATTTGGTTCATGCTGCAGAGATCAGAAAAGAAGTGGCTGACGAGGCAGAAGAATTAATTGTCAAAAATCAAAGGTTACTTCCTGAAGAGAAGGATGAGAATGTGCTGCCAGAGGGAGATTTGGCTCAACCAGAGGCCAAATCTGATGTTGAGAAAGCTGTTCCAGAAATTGAAACAGAGAAAGAGGCTGAGAGCTCAAAAACCAAATCTAATGTACCCAGACCATAATTGCCAAAGCACTTATCTCAGACTCCAACTACTCAAACACCAAGAGCTCGACTTGTCAGGCCAAGCACACGTGCTCAAACTGTGTTTGGAAGAGGAGGAAAGAAGCTTGGAGAGAAAATTGTTGAAGTTGATTCTAATGATGATAAAAGTGAGAATTCGCCTGTTGCTGATGAAGACAAGAGCTCCAGAAAGAGAAAGAGGAGTAATGAAGACAATGAAAAGTCAGATGATGATTTGGCTGAAGATGAGCCAAATAACAGTGACCAGAAACCAAATGACAGTGACAAGGGTCAGAAGTCTGATGATGAGCCAGAAAATGAAAGCAGATCAGAAAAGGAAGGATCTGATGATGAGTCTGACAAAGGAGATGACCATGATGATGATGGCAAGGATGGTGATGAGGAAGACAAGGAAGAAGATGATGACTGTAAGTTTCCCTAGGCTATATGACATTCATATAAAAGCGGATATATGCAGCGGAAGACAAGGGAAACAACCAAGAACACATGTGAAGCTAGTAAACCGTATAACAATTTTACTTACTTGTAGTGTTAGGGTCTTTCACCTAAGCCGGTAACCGAATCAGTAAGAGCAAGAAGAAGACCTGCTCCTCTACGGTATCCACACGAACCGTGATAGCTTGGAATCGTCCCACAAAACAAGCTTCGAGCTCCCCGGACTGAAGTGCTAGCAACAAAACCGGGGCTGTGTGTAAGGTGTGTTTTTAGCTCTTCCTTTCTTTCTCAAAGAAGAAGAGATATTGAGAGAATGTGTGTGTTTGTTTGTGGACTGAAAAACCAGCTCAAGGAAGGAGAAGGGAGCAGCAAAAACGTCCAGCCAAGCCACACTAAGGAA